>JBBPBX010024475.1:27832-39639 GCA_038048925.1 Garcialebias charrua
TACATATATATATATTTATTTATTTATTTATTTATTTATTTATAAATAGATAAATGTACAGTACTTTACAGTCACCAAGCACTTAGCCTATCCTAACACAGTTTATGAGTCAGTTGAATTGTCTCCCTCCTCCCCAGTTCACATGTGGATGTCCATGGAGTTCACATGTGGATGAAAGGCCAAACAGCACGATAAACTTTTCGGTTTTACCGATATCCGGCTACGTGTGTACAGGGCCTAAAGCTGGTCCTCTTCCAGGGACCTGTCCCACTTGGGGGAGCAGGTCCAAGAAGAGGTTGTGAGTAATGAGGACAAATACAGCCACACTGCTGATACTGTTGTTATTGAGATGATTTTATCCACCACTGGAATATTCACTGGAACTAGATCTGTGCTTTTAGCAGAAAATGTGGACAAGTTGGCCTTTTTGGACAAACACTTTAAACTTGATTAGTGATGGTGGATTCACACCGAACCTATTTTCAACTTCCAAAAAGCTCCTCACGCACGCAAGTGGACGCACTTTGTGTCCAGACCAAAAAGCCAGAAGCGAAACTGATGCGAAAACTGATGCGCAGGGTTGCCAGATAAGAATGAATGAATCATCTAGTACTGTTGCTTATTTTTTATTTTTTTTACCCAAACTGTCATATTTGCTGCGTGAGGGTCTGATAAGATTAATAGTGTGTTGAGTTTAGTGAACATTTGCACTGAAAAGGGGTAAAAAAAAAAATAAAATAAAAAAAAATTCATGTTTATCTGGCAACCCTGCTGCTGCGGGGTGTGTGGGAGGAGCTTACCGGTGTACCGAGTCGTCAATGCACTCCGCGAGGAGCTCTTTATTTCTGTCTCTGTGGAGCAGACTTGACTGGTCGTGAAGGAATTGTCGCGAACACACAGCTACAATGAGTTTCTCTTCCATATTCCATGACTCCGCGGGTTTTTTCTGTGTTCCACAAACAATACGTCACATGCGCAATGGTTTCCGCGTCACTGGTTTCCGCGTCACATAGGGACTCTCCCCCTGACCCCCTCTCTTCTCCCCCGACTCTCCCTGATTGGTTGACACACCAACCAATCAGGTAGAGTTGAGCGGCGTTGAAAGTTTGAACGGCGAAATCTTCAGCATGTTGGAGGCGTGCTTTGGAGGCGACGCGGGTTCACGTGCACGGAAAACGCTTTTCCAGCACGCTCAACACGCACGCGACGTGACGCCAGACGCCAGGAGGCGCCTGGAGGTGCGTCCCCCATTGACTTTGCATGTAAACTGGACGTTCCTGCAGTTGAAATCGCGTTCGGTCTGGATGTACCATTAGAATGTATTCCCATGGGCTCACCACCTGTGAGAGGGGCCAAAGGGGTCGGGTGCATTGTGGAATGGGTGGTGGCCGAGGAAAATTCTGAAATTCTGTCCATAAAAGTTATGAACAGAATCGGTGACAAAGGGCAACCTTGGCGGAGTCCAACTCTCACCGGAAACGAGCCTGACTTACTGCCAGCGATGCGGACCATGCTCTGACACCGGTCGTACAGGGACCTAACAGCCCATATCAAAGGGCCTGGTACCCCATACTCCCGGAGTACCCCCCACAGAACCCCCCGAGGGACGCGGTCGAATGCCTTCTCCAAGTCCACAAAGCACATGTAAACTGGTTGGGCAAACTCCCACGCACCCTCCAGGACCCTGCTGAGGGTGTAGAGCTGGTCTAGTGTTCCACGACCAGGACGAAAACCACACTGCTCCTCCTGAATCCGAGGTTCGACTATCCGACGGACCCTCCTCTCCAGAACCCCTGAATAGACCTTATTATGACCGAAAGAACGAGATCTCGGATACAAGCGGCTGAAATGAGTTTTCTCCGCAGGGTGTCTGGACTCTCCCTTAGAGATAGGGTGAGAAGCTCAGTCATCCGGGAGGGACTCGGAGTAGAGCCGCTGCTTCTCCACATCGAGAGGAGCCAGTTGAGGTGGCTCGGGCATCTGGTTAGGATGCCTCCTGGACGCCTCCCTGGTGAGGTGTTCCGGGCATGTCCCACCGGGAGGAGACCCAGAGGAAGACCCAGGACACGCTGGAGGGACTATGTTTCTCGGCTGGCCTGGGAACGCCTTGGGATTCCCCCAGAGGAGCTGCTCCAAGTGGCTNGTCCTTGAGTGGTTCAGATCATACCTAACCGGGAGAACTTTTTCTGTCATGATAGGTGATCTGTCCTCCTCTTCATCAACCCCTCTGACCTCTGGCGTACCACAGGGATCCATTCTGGGGCCAGTTCTCTTTTCTCTATACAGTGTACATGCTGCCATTAAGATCAATCATTGCACGCCATAATCTGTCTTTTCATGTGTACGCAGACGATCTACAAATCTATCTGCAGTCACTCCCAACCCCTCACTCAGTTCAAACACTATTGTCGACTGCTTAAATGACATTAAGCACTGGCTCTCTCAAAACTTTCTCCACCTCAACACTGATAAAACCGAATGCATTTTATTTGGTGCACCCAGTGACACCAGCAACATCCTTCCCAGTCCCAGTTTCGCTTTTCCCTCCCCCACTTCAACCCGGTGGTCAGAAATCTTGGAGTGCAGCTTGACTCCAACTTAAAGCTTGATAAACAGATCAGTTCTGTTGTCAAGACCAGCTTCTTTCAGCTCCGTCTGCTCTCTAAAGTAAAGTCACTCCTCAGCCGTAGTGATCTGGAGAAGGCCATCCATGCCTTTGTGACCTCCAGACTTGATTACTGTAATGCTTTGTATGTTGGAATCAGAGGTCGCGTTAACAGAATATTTTCTGTATTTGACTGGTTGTTTTACATGATGACAGATAAATCAAAACACCATCAGTCGTTTGACAGATTAACATCCACTCTCTACCAATCGGTTCATGAACTTCACACCCCAGTCCAGTAGGTGGCGGTAATTGCACATTATGGCTTTTGCCAACCCCCAATAAACCAAAGGGAGAAGAAAAATAAGAAAATACATGACGTTGTTGTTGACTACTGCAAAACTGCAAAACCTCATGACAATAGCCACAGCAGCAACTCCCCTTGAGACATTTGACTTTGACCAAGCTGGTGGACAGTTTAGGTCCGTGTGGACCAGAAGGAAGATGTGAGACTGTGCGTTGTGGCCACAGGATGTTAACTGTTCATTTGATGCTATTGTTTAATTGAATTGTTTATGCATCGTTATTTCATTTTATTTTTTGTTATAGCAGATATACATTCTCTGTTCAGCTTGTTTGGAACAACAGTATTATTAATTAAAATGAATGAAAAAATATGGTAATTATTTTACAAAATTAAATGACTGATTAAAATTAAAATAGACAGGTTATTCTTTACCCTGTCTGTCAAAACGACTGACAACGAAAAAGTCTAGCGCGACCTCTGGTTGGAATTAATCAATCTTCCATCTCCCGTTTACAGCTTGTACAGAACTCTGCTGCCCGCTTTTTGACCAACACACAGAAATATGAACACATCACTCCTGTCCTGTCCTCTTTACACTGGCTCCCGGTTCAGTTCAGGATACAGTTCAAGCTGCTGCTGTTTATTTTCAAAGCTCTGAATGGACTTGCACCTTTGTACAGTACATCTCAGAACTTTTGAAAGTCCATCAGCCCAGCAGAGCTTTACGATCTGCCAGTCAACACCTGCTGGAGGTGGGTCCTTTTCTGTTGCCGGCCCAAAAGCCTAGAATAGTCTCCCCCTTGAGCTGCGTGCCACCTCTGATCTCACTCTGTTCAAAACCAGACTGAAAACCCACTTGTTCAAAAAAGCTTTCAGTGTGTAACTTCTATTACTTTTAGTATTTTAGTATTTAGCATTTTTATTTCCATTGCCTCCTTTTATTGCTGTTGCTTTTATTTTCACTGAATTATTGTACCGGTTTTTATATTTTCTGTCCTGTTAAGCACCTTGGTCAATGCAAGGCATTGTAGGAAGGTGCTATACAAATAAAGTTTATTATTATTATTATTATTAAGGACCTAACCACCTCACTCACATACATTGCACAAGTGAAAAAAATTGTGAATTTCTTGGGTGAAAAATACAACAAAAGGTATAAAGTTTTTGATTTACTTAAGTTTTTACATATCCCAAACAGCAATACAGTAAACAAGTTAATTAGGAATTTTTTAAGCCAACATGTTCAACTAGTGTTGAAATTACTGACACATTTTACCCTGTACATTTGGTTGTACTCAGCCTATCATAAATGAGGTATCAATTTTTTAAGCTTTAATTGATTATCCAGGTTTCATAACTAGAAAAGCCTTCAGTAAAAATCATTCCAAGTGCCTACATTAAAGAGACCTGTAATTTGTGAAAGTGAAACTGCATCATCACTGAAAAGAAGGAAAGTTTAGATACAAACCTAATCTGTGAAGCAGGACTTTTGGGTTGAAAACAGCATCTTGGGTTTTGTTGTGTTGCAGTTTGTTCTTTAAACGACACTGTTCCTCTTTATACTCTGCATCTGTTGTTTCCAGAAACTCCAGCATTTCTTCCGTAGCCAGTTCCTCTCGTTGTTTAACCTGTTGTCTCCTCATCCCTGTTAGCTGAAGTTTCCTTAAAATAATAGATACAGAACCGGTACAGATGAGCCAAACTCAAGAAGATTAGATTACTGCAAATGTTACAGTAAATTAGCTCGTAGTCTAAAAGTGCAGCACATTTCTTATCTTCACAGGCCTTCTTCTTCTTCTTTCTGTTTTTTATGGCGGTTGGCAAACAACTTGTAGGTGCATTACCGCCACCTTCCAGATTGGAGTATGGACCAGATGTTTTATATTCTATCTAAAGTACCCGTTCGTCTTAGAAAACTAAAAATACTGCTAAAAACTACATCCCCAGATGATCTCTGAAATAAATCCCTAATATCTAATTTACTTTTATTCTTACTTAAATCTCTAATTAACATCTATCTTTCCTGGGCATACTTATTACATTCCAAAAAAATATGCATTACTGTTTCTCATTTTCAGCAGTAATTAAAACAACCTGTTTCTTAATTATTTTAAGGGTACTATTTAATCCTGTATGTCCAAACCTTATTCTGGATATAATATCTTATTATTTAATTACATTATATTTCCTGGATTCCCCAACTTTTTTGGATATTATAATAAAACCTTGCATTGCTTCGGTTATTTCACTGTTCTTGCCATTTTTGGGGGGATATATGCTTTTATAACATTCTTTATCTCATATTTACTTATATTTATATTTAAATCAACAACAAAACTTATATTTATATTTAAATCAACAACAAAAAAATTCTGCAGCACTCTTAGCAAAACTATCATCCAACTCATTTCCTACCACACCAGTGTGGGCAGTAATCCAAACCAGTTTAACATGAGAACCATGATTTTTAATCCTGAAAATTGAGTGAAGAATATCCAGTATGATAGCTTGCCTTGATTCTGAATATACCTCTTGAATACTATTTAATGCACTACTTGAATCTGAACAAATCAAAACCTCTCTCTCTCTCTCTCTCTTATTTCCTCAACCCATTCTAAAGCCATTTGAATTGCCATTAATTCACCTGTATACACTGACAATTTATCTGTTATTCTTTTATTTCTCATAATATTTAAATCTGGAATTATAAACGATATACCTACTTTATCATTAATCATTTTTGAAGCATCTGTATATATCTGTATATATTCTGAATATTCACTTCTTATATAGCTTTCCACCTCCTTCTTTTGTATCCGTCTCCCTCTTTCCAGTAAATTTAAATCTTCAGCCTGTCCAACTATCCATGATGGAATAACAGGATTAACAACCACAGGACTTATTAGAAAGTTCTCTATTTCAGCATCTTTAACCTTATTTGTAATTATCCATCCAAAATTATTATTATTATTATTATTTTTATTGCAACATAACTTGTGGAGGGTGAGCTTCATTATGTCCCTTAATATTTGCCCAATAATTCTTGGCTAGTTGTTCTCTCCTAAGTTCCAGTGGTAGCTCACCCATCTCAACTTGTAGAGCTGAAACTGGAGTTGTCTTCATTGCTCCACAGCAGAGTCATAATGCCTGATATTGTATTCTATCTACTGCTTTTAATAGACTACTTGAAGCTGAGTTGTATAATATACATCCATAATCAAAAATTGATCTAATTAGTCCAACATAAATTGTTTTTAAGGCTGTCCTATCAGCTCCCCACTCTTTGCCTCTCAAACATCTCATTATATTTAAAAATGTTTTACTTTGCCCAACTATTTTATCTATATGTATCTTCCATGTTAGTTTTTTTTATCAAACCAAATACCCAAATATTTAATCTGATCTACCTTTTCTATAACATCCCCATACAGTTTAAGGTTTGCATTAATATTTACTTTTTTGTTTGTGACAACAACAAAGTTAGATTTGGATGTCGAGACTCTAAATCCCCATTCGAACGCCCAAGCTTCAACCCTATTTAATGCCTCTTGTATTTTCCTATTTATAAATGCTATATGTTTCCCCCTCTTCCAAATAATACCGTCATCTGCAAATAATGAAACACCAAAAGATTTATCTATATTATTTAACATATCATTAATCATTATAATAAATAATATAGGACTTACTATACTGCCCTGGGGAGTAACATTTTCAACTTGATACTTTGAACTTATTTCCCTTCCTATTTTTACTCAGATATTTATTTCAGTAAAAAAATTAATAAAAAAATTGTCCACCTATATATTCTACCCCTTATACCTGTTTCATTTTAATCAACAGCCCTTCTTTCCACAACATGTCATAAGCCTTTTCCACATCCAAGAAGACTGATATCACACTCTCTTTGTTAATATGGGCCTGTCTAATTTCATGGTCCAGACATATTGCAGGATCTATTGTACTTTTGCCTTTTCTAAATACAAATTGATAAGCTTTAATTTTCTCCTCTGTGGTGAATGTCCAGAGGACCAGACTTAGCTTTTTTAGATTTTTCTACCTGGATGAGCATGCATCGGGGTATTTTTTTCCAATACTTCTTTTTTACACACTGTAATTTTAAAGCCTTATTCTTTTGTTCAGCATTCTTACAAATGATAAGTAGGCTTCCATCTCTTAAAACTTTAGCTAGTTCTACATCTCCAATAGCTTTCTTTAATCCGTTTGACAAACTGATTGGACTTACTCCAACCATATCCTGTCCAGCCTTAAATTTTAATATAACTTCACAATCGTCCATCACTATTTTCTTTCTCATTTCAACTCTGTCTTCTTCAACCTCAAGAGATCTTTTACCAGTATTTAGTCCCTTTTTGACTTGTCTTTCCCCCCTCCCCCTCTTCTATTTTCAACCACAGACCATCCTATATCCATACAGTATTTTCATCTTCTGATAACCCCCACTACTACTAGCATCTTGATCCACTCACAATCCAGATTATACCAAAACCCCCTCGAAGTTCACTCCTCTCACCCACCTCTGCTGAGTCGTATGGCGTGTCTCCTTCTCGTGCTGGACACTGTCTGTGTCCTGTGTCTCTTCATAGACCTCCTTTACTCTTCCGGGTTTTAAGGCGGATGTGACGTTCCACAACTTCCCATAAGCTGGACATTTGTGTTTATTTTTCTCATGTGTGTGTCCACAAAATTTACAATTAATCTCATCCCGTTTGTCTCGTCTCAGACTCTTTTTCATGGTATGCATTTCCTCCACCACTTGCCCTTGTATGGTTTTGCTGTTCTCTTTTGACAGTTCAGTAGCTCTGCATAATTGCATACACTTGTCCAGAGTTAAGTTTTCTTCTCTTAACAGTCTTTCCCTCATTGCAGAGCTATTTGTCCCACAAACAATGCGGTCTCTTATCAGTGAATCCTTAATGTTGCCAAAATTGCAGGTGTTGGCCAGAACTCTTAAATCCATAACATAGTTATCAATATTCTCATCTTGTCCTTGGTCTCTGACAAAGAACTTGTAACGCTCAACAGTCTCATTCAGCTTAGGATTGCAATGGTTGTCAAACAGTGTCATCATTGAACTCACTGTTCTCCTTGCAGCTGTAGAACTGCTCATCAGTGTTGTCAAAAGTTCTCCCCCCCTCTCTCCAAGAAGGTAGTTGAACAACTTCACTTTAGTTGTTTCCTCTGCGTCGGGCAGGTCTACATACAGTGTGAACTCCTCTTTTAAACTTTTCCAGGTCTTTGCTAAGTTGGCTGAATCCAAACAAAGTGTAGGAGGTGAGACCTTCCATTGTAACTTCTGTTCTCTTCTACTCCTCCTTCGTCTTCACACTGGCCAGCTGCTCCAACTCCAGGGCTAGGCTAACAAGTTAGCAACACCTTCAGCTCTTCATGGCTCGGCACAAACTGTTTAATGTCACAAACTTACTTTGGCTGACTTCATGACCGCTGCCACCATGTTACATTCTGTTCTGTCTTCACCCAACTATACAGAATGGACGGTTAAAGCAGTATTGTTGCTTACTATACACTTTATTGTAGCAGAACTACATGACGAGTGCATTTCCCTCTTCTCAGCCTGTGTCACACCCAAATATATCCCCCTGGGAACATAGGCTGAACTAACAATCCACTTGTTACGGTGGAAAAGGCCTTCAGCTCGTAGCTACCATAGACATTATATATATAGTGTTCTATATATGATATCTATGGTAGCTACGGTGCAGAACAACAAACACAGACCGTCAGAACCATAGATATCTTATATAGAACACTAGATACCCCATGGACTGCTCTCGCCTATAGAGCTTGGAATCGTGACGTCAGCGGGACCGGGATCGCGCAAAGCATCCCGGTACTTTAGGACAAGGAGTCTGACGTGACCGGGGTTTGCGTTAGTTGTAGTGTGTTATCCTAGGTGAAATACGCTGAATTGGTGACTACTTGTTGTGTTGTAAACTGTCACAATCGTTCTCACGATCGCAGGGGGAGCCGTATTGCAAATGGAGTCCGTTTTTTCATCTTTCCGGCATGAAAACAACACAGAGGAACACAGGTTGCTAAGCTAACAGAGACATGGTGACATGACCTGTTAAACGAACAAACATCACTTTCAGGAGTATTTCCAGACACATGTTTGTGTGTTCGAAGCATTTCCACACAGGTAAGGTTTAAATAAATAATATTACACTTATTAACTGCTCATATGTAACACAGGATCGTTTACAAACAGCTAGCTGGCTGGCTAGCTAGATCATCTAATCAAGTTCTTTTATCTCTTCTTAGGCAAGCCAGCGTATGAATTCCTACATTGTGATCCTGACTGGGTACCCTCTTTACATCTCGGGCACACCGAAGTCAAAACAATGAACACTGCCCGATTTGCCCGTCGGACCAAGAGACACAAATCAACCACAGAGGTCAACACTGCACCTGCCACACCACCAGATCTGCGTAGCCAGACATCAGAGATGGATGAAACTGCTCCTCCAGGTGTAGCTGCTCAGAGTTTTTCTGAGGATGAAACAGCCCAGGGGTCCGACGTGGTTCAAGGTGTACAGAGGTCCGAGGTGGATGAAACCGGCGCGGGGTCAAAGGGTGATGAAGCTGCACTAAAGGACAGTGCTGAAACACTGCAGGAATGTGGACTGTGTGTCCTCAGAGGTGCTGAAATTAATCGCTTGCTGGAGGAAAACAGGATCCTGAAGGAAGAGCTGTCCCAAAAGAAAATGAATGAGCAATTCTTAAAAGATGATGCAATTGTCAAGTATTACACTGGGCTTCCATGTTTGGCTGTTGTGATGGGTGTGCTGGCTCAGCTGCTCCCCTGTCTTCCACAGCCTGGAAGAAATCTTTCACATTTTCAGATGCTCCTTCTAACTTTAATGCGCTTGAGGCTTAATCTGCTAATCCAGCACATTGCACACCTGCTCTGCATCAACCGAAAGCTTGTGTCCACCACATTTAGAAAGACTATAGGTGTAATGTTTACACACCTCAGCCCTTTGGTGCACTGGCCAGAGAGACATTATTGTTTGCAAGGCCCCAGTGTTGTTTTGAAAATATGAATTATTATCTGTGTGAACATTGACTGATGAACTGAACGTGAAAATGTATCTACTTTTGCCCAAGTGTTACTTCGATGCTGCATGCTGTAAATAAATGATTGCAGATTAATTCAGTTTGTAGTCTCTTGTGAAATAATGTTGAACATGTCTAAGTTACAGTAACACAACAGATCAACCGAGTTTAAGATTATCCGTCACCACATGGGTAAAATATGTGACATTTGTAGTGTTAACAAGAATAAATACAGTTCAAATACAATAAACACAGAAAATGAAAACTTCTTGCAGATATACCCTGATGCATGCTCAATAATCCAGGTAGAAAAATCTAAAAAAGCTAAGTCTGGTCCTCTGGACATTCAAAAGTTGAATGTCCAGAGGACCAGACTTAGCTTTTTTAGATTTTTGCAGATATATTTCACATTAACAATGTGCTAAAATTACATGTTAAGGTGCAATTTTATCTGATATTTGCACAACAAAGTGAGTTTTAGAAAATGTAAGCATGCTTTGCAACTAATGAGAACTAGGACCAATGAAATATCAAACAAAAATTTTGAGAATAAATTCTGATTCCCGAACCACTGAGTCAGAATAAAAAACAAATTAGCAATAGTACCTTTTGCTTATTCATCATCATCAACTTTATTCAACAGACTTGTGGTCCACAAAATTAAACATAACACACACAACACATACAGAAAGAATAAATTGTAATCATTGCATAAAAAACCTGCATAAAGTCAGAAAGCAGTGCTTAGCTGCCACTTCCTCATTCTTCAACATATCCCTCCCTCCATATGCTGCACCTAGCTAGGAAATTAGCTGTCAGTGACAACTGATTCAGCAAGACATTTTTGTGCATGTGGCACATAACCACGGCTCAGTCTCCGACGGTGCCTGAGTGAGCCCCACGCATGTCAAGTGGAACCACTGGATTTTGCAGTTCTCATTGTCACAGGCCACCATGTCATCCTTCTCCTCAGGACCTTTGCAAAGGCACCACAAACGTTTTTTTGCTATTTTCTGTTTTTTCTGTTTTGGACCAGATGAGTGTTGCTCTGATAAAGGATTATCACAGGTTGTAGAGGCGGCCGCTCTGGTAGTGACATGCTACAAGTTCTGGTAAACACACCTTCAAAAAAAACTCCTGTGATTTTGTCAAAAGGGTGGTCCAGAAGGTCACATCGGGAAATACTCGTACAACAACACAGTCTTTCTGTGACCACACCACAAAGTCACAAAAAGCTGACTTGGTCACAAACATCTGCATTTGTACCTGCCTGTAGTATTTGTGTGTTTGCTTCAAGTTTAATTTCCCATCACTTTGATAAAGACAAAAGTTGCTGTCATCTGCACAGGCCTGCATGATGAAGTTGTCGCGGTGCTTAAATGGGCATTTTATTTCCAGACATCCTTTCTCACAACATGAGCAGTGGATGATGCCATCTGGAGATGCACCAACCTCTGGAAATTCTGGATTTATTATAAATCCATTTTTCTAGGTTGAAGTTGTCATGCTGCGATGCTGACAGTTTGACGTTTCCCTTGCTTGCTCTTCATGATCGACCCCCCATTTCATGGCAGCTGTGCTTGTTGTTTTTCTGGGGTAGCACACATTGCGCACAGATGACAGAGCTGGTCTGGTGACACTGGAGGACATAACAGCAGAGGCATTAGACTGTGCACAGTCTACTTGTCCCGTGGAACGTAGAATCACCCATGGTTGGAGTGGTGCTTCATTCAGGCGCTGAGAGTGCAGAACCTAGGGGGAAAAATAGAAAATTTCTGCTACATTAATCAACATAAA
>JBBPBX010024476.1:0-29516 GCA_038048925.1 Garcialebias charrua
GAGGCCTGATGGTGGACACCGGAGCGACCTCACACATCATCACTGATGTTAACAGGTTCAAACGCTGGGATGACACGTTTGAACCAGAACAACACTTCATCGAGCTCGCTGACGGGACGAGGACGAACGGTGTGGCGGTGAAGAGAGGTGACGCGGAGGTCTGGCTGCGGGACACACAAGGACGAAGGATGAAGGTGGAGATCAAACGGGCGTTATACGTCCCAACGTACCCACAAGACATCTTTTCTGTGAAGGCGGCGACGTCCAGGGGAGCCTCAGTCAACTTCAACCAAGAATGCAGTCAACTCATCGCCAAGGACGGTACAAGGTTTGACATCAGTGTCTATGATAGACTTTATTATCTAGACATATTTGACAATGACAATAAAAATGATGAAAATTATGAGGATGAACAAAGTAATGTGATTTCAGGTTGTTATGACATTCAGGAGTGGCACAAAATTTTAGGCCACTGTAATTTCCAAGACCTGCTAAAATTAGAAAAAGTGGTAAAAGGCATGAAGATTAAAGGGAAGGGTGATAAAACGAATCTAGACTGTGAAACCTGCATCTTGGGTAAATTTTGTCAAAGCAGAAACAGACAAGCTGATGCAAAAGCAGAAAACGCTCTTGAATTAGTTCATACAGATTTAGCTGGTCCTATTGAGCCTGCTGCAAAAGGCGGTTTCAGGTACACAATAGCATTTACAGATGACTATTCTGGTACAATATTTGTTTATTTTCTTAAAGCCAAGAGTGACACGACTAGAGCTACCGAGAGGTTTATTGCAGATGTTGCCCCATATGGTAAAATAAAATGCATTAGATCCGATAATGGTACAGAGTTCACGTCAAAAGACTTTCAGTCTTTAATGAGTAAAAATTCTATCAGACATGAAACATCTGCACCTTATTCACCGCATCAGAACGGCACAGCTGAAAGAAGCTGGAGAACATTGTTTGAAATGGCAAGATGTATGTTGATAGAAAGTAATCTACCTAAAGAGTTGTGGACTTATGCTGTAATGGCTTCTGCAGTAATTAGAAACAGGTGTTTTAACAACCGTTTGAAACAAACTCCATATTACCTGCTGACAGGAAAGGTGCCTGACCTTTCTAAAATGAAAGAATTTGGGTGTGTGTGCTATACATATAGACAAATTAAGAAAAAGCTAGATCCAAGGTGTGAAAAAGGTATCTTTGTGGGTTATGATAAGTACAGCCCTGCATATTTAGTCTATTACCCAAACACAGGAAAAATCCTCAAACATCGACTGGTTAAATTTGTATCGCAAACTATGAATGAATGGCAGACTCAAAATATGAATGAAAGGCAAACTCATAATATGAATGAATGGCAAACTCAGGATGATCCTGACATGTTTGATGATGTTTTTAGATATAGAAGAACTATCCCTGTGAGGTCAGAGTTAAGAGCAGAACACCAGGTGTCACAGGGAGCACATGGGAGTTCTACTGAGCCTGCAGTGAGTGTAGAGAGCACAAGTGTTAGACAGGAAACACAAGAGGTCTCATCTGAACCTATTTCAGAAGAAGAAAGCACAAGTGATGAACAAAATGCAAATGAACCTGGTCTACGACGTTCTGAAAGAGAAAGAAAAGCACCAGCATATCTAAAAGATTATGAATGTATGGCTGGGAGTGCTGATGATGAAGAGATAAATGTTGACTATTGTTATCGTTCAGTGTTTAGTACACCACAAAATTACAGAGAAGCAATAAATTCACCTAAAGCTGAAAAATGGATAGAAGCAATGAAAGAAGAGATGGAATCCTTAACAGAGAACGAAACATTTACACTGACCAGACTGCCGGAGAATAAAAATGCAGTGGGGGGTAGATGGGTCTTCACGATTAAGAGTAACATAGATGGAACTGAAACCTATAAGGCCAGATATGTAGCGAAAGGATACAGTCAAGTAGCTGGTATAGATTATAAAGAAACATTCGCACCAACAGCAAGTATGACGTCTGTACGCAGCTTAATGCAAATGGCAGCTCAGTACGATCTAAAGTTACATCAAATGGATGTTAAGACGGCCTATTTACATGCTCCTATTGACTGTGAGGTATACGTGGAGCAGCCTGAGGGTTTTGAAGTCAACACAGATGAAAAACTAGTTTGTAAATTAAACAAATCACTGTATGGTTTAAAACAATCAGGACGCAACTGGTATAAAATGCTCCATGACTTTTTGGATGAAAACGGTTTCATACAGAATCCTGCTGATCACTGTGTTTATACAAGACAAAACATAAATGAGAGAATAATTGTTATTTTTTGGGTAGATGACCTCATCATAGCAGCAAATGATGATCTTTTGATAAACAGAGTAAAAGAAATGCTGAAAACAAGGTTCAAAATGAAAGATATGGGGACACTTAAATATTTCTTGGGTATTGACTTTACACAAACAGACGGTGAAGTAAAAATGAACCAAAAGATGTACATACAGAAAATTCTTGAAAGATTTGGTATGTCTGAATGTAACACGAGGTGCACCCCATGTGAACAGAAGTTAAACTTTGAGTGTGAGAGTAAACTTGTTGACCCGAGACATTATCGTGAGCTTGTAGGAAGTTTGATTTATGTTATGACATGCACAAGACCTGATCTTAGCTGGATTGTGGGCAAACTTTCACAGTGTTTAGCTCAACCAAGAGAATGTAACCTGATCGCAGCTAAACATGTGCTGAGGTATCTGAAAGGGACCATGGATAACAGCTTATGCTATAAAAGGTGTGAAGAGAAACTTCAACTTGTAGCATATAGTGATGCAGACTGGGCAGGAGAACAAAGTGACAGGAGAAGCACTACAGGGTATTGTTTCAGCCTTAACAAAAATGGACCTGTTATTTCATGGAAGTCAAAGAAGCAGCAAACAGTGGCTTTATCAACATGTGAGGCAGAATATATGGCCCTGGCAGCAACAACACAGGAAAGTCTTTACCTTATGCAGCTCTTAAGTGCAATGGACAAAGACTGTGTATGCATGCCAGTGACAATATTTGGGGATAACCAAGGAGCAATAGCTCTATCAAAGAACCCTGTACACCGTCAAAGGTGCAAACACATCGATATAAAATATCATTTTGTCAGGTCTGCATTGGACGCGGGCAAAATAACAATTGTTTATTGTTCAACCATAGATATGGTCGCAGACATTTTTACCAAACCATCTACAAGAGTGAAACTCCAGAAGTTTGTACATTTCATATTTGGGGATATGAAATAATGTCATTGTACAGTGTTGTATGTATTTATTTATTCATGTATTTATTTATACGATGAACTGTGAAAAAAAAAAAAAAAAAAATGTGTGAAACAATGACTGTGTATAATGTAAATATGTGATTTCTATTCTATTGATTTTGTACAGTGAGAGAGCGAGTGGGGGTGTTGAGATTAGTCACGTGAGGTATTGAACGCTCTTCACGTACGTCATCAGCAAGGGACTATTTAAGGCGTGGTATTGACGCAGCTGAGAAGATTGGAGTGGATGGGAGTCTGTATGTATCCGATGACATGAATAAACCTCCTAAACTAAAAGCTGGATCTTGATCTCCGTTCTTTGTCCGACCTATCCTGCCCTAAGATGGCGAATCGAACAACATACCGGAAGTGGCCAAAGCAGAAGTGGCCCGAATCACATTAGGGAAAAAAACGGAATTACATTTGGAAAAACACAACAAAAACAACAAAAACACAACATTTGAAAAAAACGAAATTACATTAAGACAAACTTTTTTTTTTTTTTTTACTTTATTAACATTGTTTTAGCATTTGTGCTACGTCAAATTAAACATCTAATCGCTGGTACACTTGCTAATGTTTTCTAACTAGCACACACTTAGTTCTCTGTGGACAAATATATTTATAGTTTGCAAAATCGGGGGCTTCATTTAACATTTCAATGAGCACGTTTATGTACACAACATATTACTAATGCCGCATGAGTAATGTAAAACTGAAATATACGCCAATGAAACTTCATTACCTTGAAGATCCTTCTGAGGTCTTCCAGCGTCATGTCTTCTTTAAAGACCGTGTCAAGTGAATTTCAACATTTTCTTAAATAAACATTATAAATGTGATAATTGTAATCTTGTAAATGAGTAAAAAGTCTCAAAATTGTAGCTCAATTAATTTTGGAGTTATAGATCAAACTGTGTATAAAGATATTTCTGTTTCAGGATTTTTTAGGCGTGGTTTAAATGTGTCCGTGTTTCGTCACACGGTATAAAGCCCCACCCCCTGCAGCTCCAGCCGTATAAATGCGTTCTTCGCATCGGTGGAGCCGTTCACTCGCGAATCGCAGATAGCATCAGATAGCAATAGCATAGATATTTTGTTTATTGTTAGCTAGCTAATCAATTATGCCTCGTTCGTGCATCTTCCCTGGATGTCGCAATGGTCAGGGCACCCGTACAAATCATAACGTGTTTTTATACCACGTGGTTTTATACTGAGTATCTGTAATGCCTGGATAGGTCAATGGATAAAGCGTTTGCCTTCCGTCCCAAACCTTATGGGTTCAATTCCCGCATGGTACAACTTTTTTTTAATTTTTTTTATTCATTCCAGATTAAAAACACACAAGAAAACTATTTACAAAAACAGCGTAACTCTTGGAAAAAGTAGCTGCTGTTACAGACAGAACTCAGATAAAAACAGAGCAGGTTTACTGGCTCTGCTCCTGTCTGCCTCTCCACACACAGCTCAGCTGCAGGCCGCAGTACTGCGCTGAAACCACGCCCACGCGCTGACACGCCCCCACAGTTTCAGACCAAGGGAAAATTATGTTTTTTCATGATTTTTGAGACTTAATTTTATAAGGAAAACAATGTTTTTAATCAGTCAGATTTATATGGGTGATTAATAACACATATTTATGCCATGTGACAAACTAAAAACACACATTTAATTTCACTTTACACGGTCTTTAAGCTCGAGGGTTATTAGGCCAGCGTCATCCTTCTCAGTGTCCTTCTTCGATCTTGTCGACTTTTGAGACATTTTTAATTTAAAATCTTTAAAAGAGATGTTTGAAGGAAGTTGTGTGCATGATAATGGGCAAAAAAAAGGTAGATGTAGAGGGCTTGGTGGTACTAAAAAATAAGTTTTAACCGGAGCACTGGCAAGTGCGACTTACTCCATCTTACGACCACACCCCACGCAAATGTCAGCATTTTTATGGTGAAAGACCACCTTTAAAATTGTTCTGTGCACAAACAAAAAACTCCTGTTTATTTTAAATTCAAATTTTAGAATAACAGAGGTACAAACAAACATTTTTGCTTATTTTAAATACAAAAGAGTTTGAAATAACAAACAAAAGTACATTTTTTCACTCCAGATAACTGCAGCAACAATCAAACAGTTTTATTGAAACTGAAATACATTCTCTTGGAACAAAATAATACAAAATCTGCTAACATTTTAGTGTGAACATTGCATTTATTTGAAATCTTTAAAAAGGCGTTTGAGTGAAAGACAAAAAACATTAAGCGTGGTTTAATAGTAATTGTTTTAAAAGATAAGTCTATTAAGTTAAAACGGCCACAAAGGCTTTAAATTATAATATTTTTCATTGAAGGTAAAACCTAAAATAAATAAAGAGGTACTGAATGAATAAAAGACGTGTTTATAGATTACAATAATAAAACCAGAAAGCTGTTTTAAGTAAATAACTCACTGCTAAGAAAACATTTATTTGCATACACTATAATAAATACCATCTTATTGATTCGCAAAATCAAATCAAAACAAAAAGATGGCAGATACAGAAGCAGAAGATGCTGACTCATCTATAACAAATTTTGAAGTTTTAGAGCTGCTGTTATGATCCAGCGTGGTGTGGGAGGGGGTTAGTCCAATGGTGCAGACGGACACTCAGAGACACGAGTAAAAAGTCAAAAATACTTTAATAACAAAAATCAAAAGCTCAACTGTGGCTTAATACAAAAACTTCAACACGAGGAGTTGTACTCACAAAAACCAAGGAGCTGCAAAGAACACGACACACCAGGTAGGAAGATGAATGGCCCGACAAAGACATGCACACAAATGCAAACTTACACAGCCTAATTACCTAAATCATACACACCTGAGAACACACAAACCTGAGACAGACAACATGCAAGACAAGGTGATGGGCGGAAGGAGACGACCACCAGAGGGAGCCACATCCTTACAGTACCTCCCCATCAAAGACGCCCCCAGGCGTCCCCAAGGAACACCCCCAACAACCAGGGCAGGCACGAAGGAGAACACAGGGACAGGGGAACAGGACAAGGGACAAAAAGCAAAACACAAAGCCAAACGTGCAAAAACCTAAACCAGACCTAAACACAGACTAAACCCAGAAAACTAACAAGCGTCAAAACGTAGAAACGTCAACGGACGTAGTGACGTCATCGGACGTGGTGACGTCATCGGACGTGGAGACGTCATCGATGTGGAGACCCTCCATCGAGGCGGAGGCGTCGGAAAAGCGAAGACGCTCTGCAGCAGGGACGTCACCAGCGCGAGGACCCTCCGAAGACAGTAGAGGCGTCACCTGGCACGGGAAACCCCTGCAGACGTCGAGGCTCCAGCAGCGTGAGGACCCTCCGAAGTGAGTAGAGGCGTCATCAGCGCGTGAACCCCCGTAGACGCCGAGGCATCAGCGGCACGAGCACCCACGAAGTAGAGACGTCACCAGCGCGGAGACCCTCCAAAGAACAGTAGAGGAGTCATCAGCGGCGCAGGGACCCCCTGAAGGCAAAGAGGTGACAGCGGCGCAGGACCTCTGCAGACGGCGAAACCTCAGCGGCGCGCTCCGGGACCAGACGGCGAGGAAAAAACAGAACGGGCAGGTGAGAAAAATAAAGTCTGAACTGGGTGTGATCCATGTACTGATGAGAACAGAGACTGCAGGAGGTGGAAAAACTAACGGAGACTGTAGCAGGCATAAGAGCGGCCACAGGAACTACAGCTGCAGGGACCACGTTTGTGATGGCTGCTCCTTTCGAGCGGAAACCGTCACCTTCTGCCTCTGGAAGTTCCGCCCGCTGGACTCACTGTTTATGGTCGGGCCATTACTGTTATGATCCAGCGTGGTGTGGGAGGGGGTGAGTCCAATGGTGCAGACGGACACTCAGAGACATGAGTAAAAAGTCAAAAATACTTTAATAACAAAAACTCAAAAGCTCAACTGTGGCTTAATACAAAAACTTCAACACGAGGAGTTGTACTCACAAAAACCAAGGAGCTGCAAAGAACACGACACACCAGGTAGGAAGATGAATGGCCCGATAAAGACATGCACACAAATGCAAACTTATATCCATCCATCCATCCATCTTCTTCCGCTTATCCGGGGTCGGGTCGCGGGGGTAGCAACCTAAGTAGGGAGGCCCAGACTTCCCTCTCCCCAGCCACTTGGAGCAGCTCCTCCGGGGGAATCCCAAGGCGTTCCCAGGCCAGCCGAGAAACATAGTCCCTCCAGCGCGTCCTGGGTCTTCCTCTGGGTCTCCTCCCGGTGGGACATGCCCGGAACACCTCACCAGGGAGGCGTCCAGGAGGCATCCTAACCAGATGCCCGAGCCACCTCAACTGGCTCCTCTCGATGTGGAGAAGCAGCGGCTCTACTCCGAGTCCCTCCCGGATGACTGAGCTTCTCACCCTATCTCTAAGGGAGAGTCCAGCCACCCTGCGGAGAAAACTCATTTCAGCCGCTTGTATCCGAGATCTTGTTCTTTCGGTCATAACCCAAAGCTCATGACCATAGATGAGGGTGGGAACGTAGATCGATCGGTAAATTGAGAGCTTTGCCTTTTGACTCAGCTCTCTCTTCACCACGACAGACCGGTACAGCGCCCGCTTCACTGCGGACGCTGCACCTATCCGCCTATCGATCTCACGCTCCAGTTTTCCCTCATTCGTGAACAAGATCCCGAGATACTTAAACTCCTCCACTTGGGGCAGGACCTCCTCCCCGACCCGGAGAGGGCATGCTACCCTTTTCCGGCTCAAGACCATGGCCTCGGATTTGGAGGAACTGATCCTCATCCCGGCCGCATCACACTCGGCTGCAAACCGCTCCAGTGAAAGTTGTAAATCACGAACTGATGAAGCCAGTAGGACCACATCATCTGCAAAAAACAGAGAAGCGATTCTAAGGTCACCAAAACGGATCCTCTCAACACCTTGGCTGCGCCTAGAAATTCTGTCCATAAAAGTTATGAACAGAATCGGTGACAAAGGGCAACCTTGGCGGAGTCCAACTCTCACCGGAAACGAGCCTGACTTACTGCCGGCAATGCGGACCAAGCTCTGACACCGGTCGTACAGGGACCTAACAGCCCTTATCAAAGGGCCTGGTACCCCATACTCCCGGAGTACCCCCCACAGAACCCCCCGAGGGACGCGGTCGAATGCCTTCTCCAAGTCCACAAAGCACATGTAAACTGGTTGGGCAAACTCCCACGCACCCTCCAGGACCCTGTTGAGGGTGTAGAGCTGGTCCAGTGTTCCACGACCAGCACGAAAACCACACTGCTCCTCCTGAATCCGAGGTTCGACTATCCGACGGACCCTCCTCTCCAGAACCCCTGAATAGACCTTACCAGGGAGGCTTAAGAGTGTGATCCCCCTATAGTTGGAACACACCCTACGGTCCCCCTTTTTGAATAGGGGAACCACCACCCCAGTCTGCCAATCCAAGGGAACTGCCCCCGATGTCCACGCGATATTGCAGAGTCGCGTAAGCCAACACAACCCTACAACATCCAGAGCCCTAAGGAACTCCGGGCGAATCTCATCCACCCCCGGAGCCTTGCCACCGCGGAGCTTTTTAACCACCTCGGCGACCTCAGCACCAGAGATCGGAGAACCCGACCCAAAGTCCCCAGGCTCCGCTTCCTCAGTGGAAGACGTGCCAGTAGGATTGAGGAGGTCTTCGAAGTATTCCGCCCACCGACTCACAACATCCCGAGTTGAGGTCAGCAGCACGCCACCCCCACCATAAATGGTGTTGGTCGCGTACCTCTTTCCCCCCCTGAGACGCCGGATGGTGGACCAGAATCGCCTCGAAGCCGTACGGAAGTCATTCTCCATGGCCTCTCCGAACTCCTCCCACGCCCGAGTTTTTGCCTCAGCAACCACCCGAGCCGCATGCCGCTTGGACTGCCGGTACCTATCAGCTGCTTCCGGGGTCCCACAAGCCAAAAAGGCCCAATAGGACTCCTTCTTCAGCCTGACAGCATCCCTCACTGCCGGTGTCCACCACCGGGTTCGAGGGTTGCCACCACGACAGGCACCAACAACCTTGCGGCCACAGCTCCGATAAGCTGCCTCGACAATAGAGGCGCGGAACACGGCCCACTCGGACTCCATGTCCCCCGCCTCCCTCGGAACGTGTTCAAAGCTCTCCCGGAGGTGGGAGTTAAAGCTCCGTCTTACGGGAGACTCTGCCAGACGTTCCCAGCAGACCCTCACAATACGTTTGGGTCTGCCAGGTCTGACCGGCATCCTCCCCCACCATCGGAGCCAACTCACCACCAGGTAGTGGTCAGTTGACAGCTCCGCCCCTCTCTTCACCCGAGTGTCCAAGACATGCGGCCGCAGATCAGATGAGACGACAACAAAGTCGATCATCGAACTGCGACCTAGGGTGTCCTGGTGCCAAGAGCACATATGGACACCCTTATGCTTAAACATGGTGTTCGTTATGGACAATCCATGACG
Organism: Garcialebias charrua; assembly: GCA_038048925.1. Classification (NCBI taxonomy): domain Eukaryota; kingdom Metazoa; phylum Chordata; class Actinopteri; order Cyprinodontiformes; family Rivulidae; genus Garcialebias; species Garcialebias charrua. Next base: position 9,752 of record JBBPBX010024476.1, read on the forward strand.
AGCACAGAAGTCCAATAACAGAACACCACTCTGGTTCAGATCAGGGGGGCCGTTCCTCCCAACCACACCCCTCCAGATCTCACTGTCTTGCAAACTTATATACACAGCCTAATTACCTAAATCATACACACCTGAGAACACACAAACCTGAGACAGACAACATGCAAGACAAGGTGATGGGCGGAAGGAGACAACCACCAGAGGGAGCCACATCCTTACAGCTGCTCAAAACAAAGATTCAAGTACTGCAGGACAATGTGCAATGGCTCACAACATCCCTAGAGGAAAGCACACATGCACGAGAAGAAGCTGAGAAGAAATGTACGGAGTTAAAATGTGATAAAAAGAGTTTACAGAGATAATTAAAAGTTTGTAAGGCTAAGCTGGCCTTTACAACAATGAAACTCCATGATACTGTGGAGAATGAAACACGGCAAACGTTATCTAAGTCACATGAGAGAAGCTTACGTGAAAAGCTCAAAAACTGGATACAAAGTTACAAAGTGATTATAAAAAATCACAAGAACGGCACGTAATGTTAAAATGTGATAATGAAAGGTTGCGAGTCCAACTACAAAGTTGTCAGGCGGAGCAGGCTTTGACAACAGATAAACTCTTTGTAGAGAGGAAAAGATGATTGGATCTCATGGAAGTACAGTTTCCAAAACCGCAGCCTAGATCACCAACACCGCAGCCTAGATCGCTAACACCGCCGCCTAGAGCGCCAACACGCCGCCTAGATCACCAACACCGCTGCCTAGATCTCCAACACCGTTGCCTAGATCACCAACGCCACGGGTTACATCACCACTACCCTCTCCCCGGAAAAAACGGGCACTCCAACCGTACGACGTACCTGGTAAGCCCTCTCAACAGGGGCAGGGACCTGCGTACCAAGGGCCAAAAAACCCACCACATACGCAGATGGATGAGACTGATGATAATCCACATCCTCCTCTCTCAATGGCTGAACTACGGAATATAGCTAAAAGCATTCAAACCTTCGCTCCAGGCCCATTGGGCTCAAATGAAACCAAGATCTATCTTGACGACCTTGATTTTCATCTGCAACGCTTTCCAGAAGCTACAGTTGATGATAAAATCTGTCTGGTAAGGTTAACCTCGGACAGGACAGTGCATGCTTTCATTAAGCGTCAACAAGACGCCATTAAGAAAGACTACAGCCTTTTGTGCGCTGCACTGGTGAAATAGTTTTGTGCGCTGCACTGGTGAAATAGTTCACTCCCTGCACGGGGCCCGGTGGCATCCCAGCGGTAGCAGACATCAAGCAAGGTAGAAATGAGCATCCACGGTCATATTATGACCGAATATTTTGTGACTTTTTTGGTGACAGGAGCAAACCAGGCATGGAGCAAGAGAAAGGTTTTAAATATATCTTCAGCAAAAATCTCTACCCTGACATAAAGCAAAAAGTACATGTCAGTACAAATTACAAAAGGAGGTCCATCGAAAAAATAAAAGTACGCAATAGATGTTTTTACAGGTCGCACACAAAACAAAACACCCTTTGAGGTGTGTCCGGGTGAAATGGTCAAATCCAACTCACTGGAGCTGGAAGGGACGCGGACACCGACTCCCTATCCTAAAAAAGGTGAGAAAAAACGGAATTTTCAACCTAACAGATCACGTAGTGAAGGTACCCGCTGGAACAATGACCCAAAGTGGCTCAAAAGTGACCCAGAGGTCGAACAACCGAACCAAGAGGGTGACCACAAAGGTGAAAAGTGGGGTGCACGTCCAAGGACTAAAAAGTATGGATACTGAAGTAATCCATACAACACAGGGTGGTCCCAAGAGGAACCCCCAAGTCAAGGACGTGCCCCCCATGCTCCTCAAACTAAACGTTCTGAGACAAGCAAAAAATCACAAAAGTTCCAGAAGAGAGGTCCTATACCCCTGAATTCTGAAGATTCAGACATACTACGTCGTTTGATAGAAAATTTCAAAAATGCAAACAAGGATAACCAACCTGGAGCGATATGTACCACTATCACTGACAGTGAGTCGGAGGACTCACAAGACAACGTTACCACTGACGCAGACAGTCACCAAGACGTTGTTGTTACAGACTCCGACAGCCCCTCATCAAACAAGGGGGGGGGGGACTCAAACATCAACGGCAGTGACCCGTCACAAACTGAAAACTCAGACACGTTGACAACTGCACTGACGGTTCAGATGAAAAAAGATTACACAGTCAAAGGTAAACGAAAACAGAAACGTTGGCCGAAACCTGTAAGGTTTATGTGTGACTTTGTAAAAAGGGGGGAGGCTATGAAAGCTTACCTGCCAATCACACTGGAAAGGGTCCTCACGCATGAAGCACTCCTGGATGGCGGAGCCGACATTACTATTATGTCAGCCAAACTGTTCGAGGAACTAAGGGCCACCACTAATGGTGTTCACAGGCAAATACCTCTTGAAAAAAGTGCTATAGAACTGCAGGGTCTCGCAGAGACGAGAACAACCCTAACAGCTATAGCTATGGTTCACATGCAGATTGGCAAAATGACATTATACCACCCAATACATGTGTCTACACTTGACTCATTCCCATTTCTGGTTGGCCAAGACTTTATAAACCGCTTTGAAGCGATTATAGACAATGGCCAACAGAAAATGTGGAGCACAGTGAGAAAACCCCTGCCAATAAAAGTACCTCCTAGTTGTGATACAGACTGCCTAATTGCAGGTACCGCAGAGGACACAAGGGACACCTCGTCTGAGGACGAGAGCCCGGTAAGTGAACCTTAAAGAACAGGTGAGGCAGAAGAGGCCCAACAAGAAAGCCTCCTCTGCGAGCTGAAACAATCAGCACTCACTGAACACTACCTACAACATGTAGTAAAAGGTGTCGAGATCCAGGGATCCCACACCGAAGATGCTGTACTGTCTCCTTGGACAGATAATTCAGCAATCAGCCAAGCTCTTTATGAAACCTTGGTTAAAAAACATTTGGGTCTAGAACTAACCAAGAAAGCTTTACGTTTTCATCTTGATCCCAAAAGTGAGCGGGTGATGACCGCAAATGGAGTCATTTGCCTGAACCTGAACTGGAACAAACGAGAACTGGTCCACCCGTTCCTCGTGGTCCGAAACTTACCACATGCATCCTACATAGGCTCTGACATTTTGGTAAGATTGGGTGTCCGAGTGGACACTGTCAACAATGTACTATGGTCACTGGAAACTGCCAAAATTGATTCTCCTGTGCTAAGCACAGAAAATCTCAAAGCTGGACAGACCATACCAGAAGTCTGCGAGGTTGCTAGCAACCAAACCATCACAGTACTACCTCAGGCAATGAACCAGATGGTGGAAGTTCACATCATAGCTAATCAAGCTATTAGCCAAAAACAGGCATACTTTCAACTATCTCCTAAGTTTAAGCAAATAAACAATTTTACATGAACAAAACAGATCAAATTCTCACCCCACCCCCACGTACACCAGCTCAGCACATCAGTAAACACTTCCACAGTCAAGACATTATGATGAATACACCATAAATTGATCTAGACAAAAGAACAAAAGAGTAAAAAATAAAAATAATGATAGTTACAAAAGCTGCAAAACAAAGGCAGGCCCACCAGTAACTGTCTTTCATTGCAGGAATTTTAGTACTGGGTCCCATACTTTCTCAAACACACTGATGTTATCTGCATTGCAATATCTCAGTCTTTCCAGATGTAAAGTATTTGCCAGTTCCCCCAACCACATATCAAATGTAGGCACACAGTCTTTTTTCCAAAATCTCAAAATCAACCTTTTTGCAATCATCGTACCAAACAGAACAGCCATTTTCTCATTTTTAGTGGCTGGTTGCAGAGCACTGGAGGCCCCAATGATGGCAATAAGTGGTTCTGGGTCCCATTGTTTTCCAAAAGCTGTCGAAAAAAAAAATGAAATTTTTTTTGTCCAAAATGAGTGAAGCTGAATACATGACCAGGAGTGTGTCAAGTTACCAGTAGCAACCTGACAGTGATTACAAATTGGAGACACGCTTGTAAAAAAGGTACTTAGTTTCTCTCTCGAATAATGGAGTCTATGTATTATTTTGAACTGTATGAGGTTATGTCTGGCATTGACTGAACAATTTTGTATACTTCTCAAACACTCCTCCCATACTTCATCAGATAGCTGCTGTCCTAGCTCTTCCTCCCATGCGTTCTTTATCCTAGTTGTGTCTATAGGTTTGTTATTAAAAATCTTATAAAAATATGACACTGCCCCTTGGTTGGTAGGCTCAAATTTAATTATTTCCTCCAGAGTTTCATGTTTCTTTAAATTCCCAAAATCTGCTACATTTTTCCTAACATAATCCCGAACCTGCAAATAGCGGAAAAAACTTGAAGGAGGAAGATTATATTCAGAGCGTAACTGTGCAAAAGATGCAAAAGTTCCACTAATATATAGGTCACCTATCACATCAACGCCTCTCATTTTCCATATCTGGAAGTCGGCGTCGCTGAAACCAGGTGCAAAGGAGTGATTTTCACAGATAGGAGTGTCAAAATAAACCACTGGAGCTTTTATAAATTTTTGTATCTGTTTCCAAATTCTGATAGTATTGCCAATGACAAAATTATTAGTATAGAGTGTTTTATTGACTTTAACAGGACTATTAAGGAGGGCTGTCAGAGATGACTTACAACAATGCAGACATTCTAAAGATAACCAGGCTGGACAGGACCCATCAGATGAGAGTGGGCCCTTCCTCCACCAGGTTAGGATGGATAAATGGCAAACCCAATAATATTGCTTGAAATCTGGTAGGGAGAATCCACCCTCCGTTCCTGGTTTACATAAATGTATTTTGGAGATTCTGACCTTTTTATAGCTCCAAATAAAGGGTATAATAATAGTCTAATTGTCTGAAGTAATGGTAAATGGTAAATGGAGCTTATTTATATAGCGCTTTCCAGCCCCCTGTGAGGAGCCCCAAAGCGCTTTACAATACCAGCCATCCACCCATTCATTCAGACATTCATACACCGGTAGTGGTAGCCTGCCTTGCAAGGCGCCATCCAGACCTACCGGGAGCAACTCGGGGTTAAGTGTCTTGCCCAGGGACACAACGACACATGGTGGGCGGATGCGGGATTCGAACCTCCAACCTTCCGATCAGGGGTCGACTGCCATTACCACTACACCACGGCCGCCCCAGTAGGATGTTCCTATAAAACTTGGGACCGACTGAAACAAATGAAGAAATCGTGGTAACACCACCATTTTAATGGCGTTGATCCTGCCCGCCATGGATAGCGGCAGAGTTTTCCACAAGTCAATATTCCGCTTAAGTTGTAGAATTTTACTCTGCCAGTTCAGTCGTAAGAGTTGCTCTGGTTTTTTTGTTACCAACACACCCAAATATGTAAAGGAGTCATACGCTATCTTAAATGGTGTGGACCTCAAATGCACTGGATCAGCTGCTGTAGAGAGCGGCATTAATTCACTTTTGTCCCAGTTAATAGAAAAACCCGAAAAGCGGCCAAAATTGTTGACAACTGTCAAAAGAGAAGATAACGATTTTCGTGGGTTGGAGACATACAAAAGTATATTGTCAGCATACAGCGACATATGGTGTTTACTATTAAACATCTCGATAGGGGATATTAGGGGGTTTTGCCTAATGCTGGCAGCCAGAGGTTCAATAGTTACTGCAAAAAGGAATGTGGAGAGGGAGCAGCCTTTGTGTGTACCACAATGGATAGCAAAAGGACAAGAAATATTCTGATTAGTAATGATGAAAGCAGTTGGGTGTGAATAAATTATTTTGATCCCTTTCGTAAACAAAGGTCAAAAACCAAATTTTTTGAGCACATACATCATATAAGGCCTTTCTACTTGATCAAATGCACGTTGTGCATCTAGGGAAATAACAACTGACTCATCTGGATGGTTTGAATATAATATATTAAAAAGACGACGCAGATTAAAAAACATATGCCTACCTGGCATAAAGCCAGTCTGATCCGGGTGGATGATTAAACCTATGTATTTTTTTAGTCTATTAGCTAAAATTTTCCCTAGGATTTTCATTTCTAGAGGTAACAATGAGATTGGACGATAGGATGAAACAATCTCTAGATCCTGACCAGGTTTAGGAATGAGCGAGATGTTGGCTTTATATAAGGTGGGAGGCAGACTAGACACTTGCTTAGAGTGGTTTAGCATACGTAGAAGTAGAGGCGATAAGTTGGAACTGAAAGCTTTGAAGAATTCGACACTAAAGCCGTCAGGACCAGGCGCTTTGTTGTTGGGAAGGGTCAAGATTATAGATTCAATTTCCTGTAAGGTTATACTGTCTTCCAGCGCTTCAGTCGAATCTGGTGGTAGTTTTGGTAAATTCAGATTTTCAAAAAATCTTTCCATATTTTCTACGTTTAATTTTCCCTGCGTCTGATAAACATTAGCATAAAAGTCTGCAAAACTGTCGTTGATTTTATCCGGATCTGTGAGTAAGGTCCCATTTTCAAGCTTAATATGATGTATAGCTCTAGAGGCCTGTGATTGTTTGAGCTGACAGGCTAATAGTTTATGTGGTTTATCACCTAACTCGAAGTATCTTTGCTTGATTTGAACTAATAATTTAGAAACGTTTTTGGACATAATAGAATTGTATTCATAACGCAGAGCTGTTATTTTATTCAGTGTATCCGGACACTGTTTTAATTTATATGAGTCTTCTAAGCTGGTCAATAAGTTATCGATTTCATCCAACCTCATCTTGGACTCTTTATTTTTTGCCGCCTCAAACGAAATTATATTTCCCCTTATAACTGCCTTCATTGCTTCCCAGAGTGTTGAATCATCCACATCCCCCCTATCATTCGAACTTAGGTATGATTTAATTTCGTTTGAAATATAAGAGCAAAATTTCTTATCTTTCAACAGGGCGTTATTTAAACGCCAGTTCCACTTTCCCTTTTTTAAGCCTAATTTAAGGTTCAGTGACACAGGAGCATGGTCTGATATTTGAATGTTGTGGTATTTGCAGCTTGATACCGCACCTAGCAATCTAGAGTCCAATAAAAAGTAATCGATCCTAGAATAGGACTTATGTACTGCGGAAAAGTATGAATACTCTCTCCCGCTAGGATTTAGTAGTCTCCAAATGTCAACCAGATTGTGTGATTGTAATACATTTTTAAGGAACTCACCGCTCTTAACTGAACTGGACTGAGGGCGTTGTCTATCTAAAACCGGGTCCAAAATTAGGTTCATGTCCCTACCAATAATTATATTAGATCCAACCCAATCTGGCACTACATTAAAAAGGTCTTGAAAAAAAATGGGATCGTCAAAATTAGGCCTGTATATATTTATTAGTGTCACTGGTTCAGTACCGTATTTAGCAACACACTAACAACCACATATCTTCCCCTTTGATCTGAAATTGTCTGTTTGTGAATGAACGGTATATGTTTTTTAATCAAAATTGCGACCCCTCTAGATTTTGTACTAAAATTTGACTGGTACACATGGGAGGCCCACGAGGGACGAAGAACTTTAGCAGCTGTTTTCTTAATATGCGTTTCCTGGAGAAAACAAATATCGGCTTTCAGTGAACGCAGGTGCGCATAAACTTTGCCTCTTTTTAGAGGACTATTCATCCCGCGGACATTCCAGTTAATCAAGTTAACTCCGCCCTTACTATATTTATCTGGCTCAGTTGTCATCAATTTGTGTGCATTTTAGTGGCTATTGCATGACTGTGAAGATAATTAAAAGATATTCAGAACACTCCGATGTGCAAAAAACAGCCCTCCCAGTAACAAAACTAACCCACCCTACTATCAAACATAACTGAATAAAACAAAACAAAATAAAACCCAGAGCGGTGTCTCCATACCCCCAACTTAAAGCTAAAATTAGCCGCCCACCTGTAGGTGGACAAGCCACACAGCTTCCCATCTTCCCACCTAGAGTAGCCGCTCAACCCCACACAATGAATGTGTCAAATTAGGTAAATTACATTTTACACCCAATGACAGAGTCTGTAATTGTTCACTTTTTCAAACTTTTAACAGAAAGGTAAGTTCAACACTCGCCTTATTTAGTCCCAGACTGCCAGTCTTCAACCTCCCGGCTCAGAAATTTATCAGCTTCCTCTGGAGTGTTGAACTTCGCAGTGTTATTATTCACAGTAACCAGGAACTGTGCAGGATATCTGAATCCAAAACGAATCCCTTTGGACCTGCATTGCTCCCTGATAGCCTGGAACGCCTGGCGTTTCTTCATCACAGCCGAGGTGAGGTCAGGAAAGATGAACACAGAGCGACCATCATACTGCAGAGGACTCTTCTCCCTCGCCAACCGTAGCACACGCTCCTTCTCTTGAAAATAATGCATCCTGACAATGATGGCTCTCGCCTTCCCGTCTTTGGCCTGCGTCAGGCTTCGGTGCGCCCGATCCACCTCAATTGGTCGTTCAAAGTTGTCTTCTCCCAGCAGTTTAGGCAGCAGTTTGCAGACAAAGTCCATCGGTCTACCATTCTAAGCTTTCTCTGGTATGCCCACAATTCTGATATTCTGCCGGCGCAAGCGCGCCTCCAAATCCTCCAGCTTAGCTTGTTGCTGCAAGCATAACGCGGCTAGGCTATCATGTCGCTTCTCCAGCTCCGAAATCCGTCTCTCCTGTGACACGACTGCGGTCTCAGCTGATGTCACCCGGTCACTTATGGCAGAAAGCGATGCTTTGAGACCAGAAATAGATTCGTTCAGCTCCACAAACCTCATGTCGACCATGCTGTTAAGCTTGGCTGCTAGGAGGTCCTCGTTGGTGGCTGAAGGAACCGGAGAGCACGCGCGGCCTGTGTTATAGGGCGGCCGTGGTGTAGTGGTAATGGCAGTCGACCCCTGATCGGAAGGTTGGAGGTTCGAATCCCGCATCCGCCCACCATGTGTCGTTGTGTCCTTGGGCAAGACACTTAACCCCAAGTTGCTCCCGGTATGTCTGGATGGCGCCTTGCAAGGCAGGCTACCAATACCGGTGTATGAATGTCTGAATGAATGGGTGGATGGCTGGTATTGTAAAGCGCTTTGGGGCTCCTCACAGGGGGCTAGAAAGCACTATATAAATAAGCTCCATTTACCATTTACCATTTAGCATTAGCCTCCTCGACGCTTGCTAGTTTGGTCCTGTCGTCTAGTGTCTCCTCTCCCGAGCCTTTTTCTTTCTTATTAACTCTGCGCTTCGTCACCTTGCTCATGATGGCACACTGTAAATATGTTTCGTAGAGGTTTGAATATTTTTTTAAGGTGAAGTAATGGTGAAGTTGAGCGGAGATTCCTCAAAACACGTCTACTCCATATTGAGACCTAGCCACGCCCCTAAGCTCAGAACTTTGAATGAAATTCCTTTCTGGAATAAGTTATCTTGAGCCAAAACCATGACTGCCACCACTTCTGCCGACTAAAGCAAGTATCACCGACACTGAGAAGGTAAACACGTTTGGAGTCCAGCTTGGACTTGCGGGACCTACGACTCATTTACGTCCAAGGCTGATCACAGCTCTTTACCAGAACCTAGACGGACGTCTTAAGGTAAAGGAGCAGCTGTTTGCTTACTGGAGGTGTGATGATATCTTAGCTGGACGCGTATGGAAGAGTGTCATCTGGTTTTATAAATGCAAGATAAACTTCCCTTTTTCCTCCTATTTCCTTCTCCCTTCATTCTAAGTTGGAAACTACATTTTTAAGCTAAAGAACCTTCAGATTAAGTATTAGTCATCATTACTTATGTCGTTACAATTTAATTGTGCTGACGTGTTAAATTGCAAGAAAGTGAAATCTGTCAATCAAGTGTAATGGTGTTAATTTTAGTTGATTTATTTTAAATAAAAGGTAGTGTCTTTTGACATACCGACTAAAATCAACATCTCCTTGTCACTTAATGGCTTTATGGTTTATTTGTCCATCATAAACGATCACAGAAATATTGGGTAAACTGAAAAAGAAAAGAATCCGTAAAATACTATTCAATCTGAATTAGTAATTAAACAAGGTAAAGTGTGTCAGTTTAATACTGACCCCTTAAATATCCTACAAATGCAAATGAAACAAAAAATTTATTAAGACTCGCACCAAAAATAAAAAGAGAAACATCCATCCATTCATCCGTCCATTATCTTTACCTGCTTTTTCCTTTTCAGGTCGCGGGGATCACTAATGCCCATGTCCAGCAGTCACTGTGTGAAAGACGGGGGACACCCTGGACAGGTCTCCAGTCCATCACAGGAACACATAGAGACAAACAACCATTCACTCTCTCACTCTTTCACCTAGAGACAATTTAGAGTCACCAATCAGCCTAAGATGCATGTTTTTGGTCTGTGGGAGGAAACAGGAGTACCCGGAGAAAACCCACACATGCACGGAGAGAACATGCAAACTCCACTTAGAAAGATCCAGGTGACCTCCTCGCTGAGAGGCAACAAGTTACGAACGGAGCCACCATGCTAGAAGGGAGATGATTTTAATTTATTAGAAAAAAACAGTTGCTAACTCTTTGGAATACAATCATGACAAACATCTCAGAACTTTTACTGTATTAAAACTTTAAATCTTTTTCCCCTCCCTTTTATTATAGTGCTAAGATACTGTTGATGAAAATACACACCTAGGATAATAAAGTCATGAGCTCTCTACCAATAAAATAGTTTTAATGTTACACGCTACACATACTTTAGGAACAACCAGACGTTAACTCCACATAATGAAGGACCAGGCCCACTGCTGTTTTAATTCTTGCTGAGAAATCCTCTTTTAGTTTCATCGATTATTTGTTTAGGTACCAAAAAAATTTATGATTTAGGCTGAAATAGAACTTTTGCTCTAATAAAACGAGAACGAGTTACACTGAAGCATCTGTATGACAAGCACAGCAACGTGCCGCCAAAGGCAATACAGTAATGATGTTTACTGTAGGAAAATATCCACAACACAGCTTGACGTGTTCACATGGGCTGGCTGCGTTTGGTTCCTTCCTTGCATCCATTAAACCTGTGATTTATTTTGTGTGTCTGTGCGGTTTGCGAGATTTAATTATACAAAACCCACATTTTCAACAACGTGTTTTATTTTCAGATAAACTGACCACAAGATCTGAAGGCCAATGAGTCAGACAGAATGAGCTGCATGAGAGTCTGACGATTTGAATTCATCGTGTGAGACAAACATACGCAGGCTTCTTCAGATTGTTGCAAAACAGCCGTAGAGCTGATCTGACACAAGTCACTGGACAGAGGTAAAAATACATGACAAGCATTAGCAGCATTTGGATCAACACAGTATGAAAGAAGCTGTAGTTACATTAACGCTGACATTAACATCACAAAGATTCAAATACACTTTGAATAAACACTAAAATGATTGACAGTCTAGTTCCAGTCCAGAGCACCACCCAGAGACTTGACACACCTCCATCCTTATGTTTTTTTATCCTCGAGGCTCTTTTTACCTTTTATTGTGCACTTGATGAGCTCTCCTGTCAGCGCTGCTCGCATTTTACACAGCTAGATGAAAGTCTGCAGGGAGTGTGTAAAATGTTATTGGGTGAGTAATGGTGCAGGTGCTCCATTATACTGACCCCCCTCATTCTTGTGGAGGCCTCATCCTTTCCCATGCTGCATTTTAACAAGGCGTGTTGTTTTGTTATCACATGCATGTTGGGTCGTTCATGGAGCTGGGAGAACGCTGTCACAGATATTAGCATTAGGCTGTGTTTTTTTGAGCGTGTGTGTAATAAATTACAAAATTCTGCAACAAGCGCCACGGTTCACTGGTGCGAGGGGCTCATACTGGACCATGGGAGCAGCAGTTTGTGGTGTCTGGCCTCATGTGCTGAATAAATATGCTTTGCATGATTTTCCATGATTGAAAGCACAAATAATAGAGATGGTATAGTATGTTCTATGTGGCTCTAGGTCCATTTTAAAGAACGTACGAGGGAGATCCGATTCCTCCAAGTCTTTACTCCCATATTAATGTCACACATCTTTGGGGCAGTTAGTTGATCCAGTACTCATCCAAATGCTCTGAACAACTATAGAGTGAGGTCCGATGCCAAGAAAAATGTTGGATGCTGAGAGTCTTGAGGGTCTGGGAGGGACCTGCTGCCTGTTCAGCTGCACTCCTCACAGTTGCAAGCAAGGATGTATCTGTACGTGGCTGTAATGCGAGTCCCACCAGCGCAGCGCAGCCGCACCGCCTTCAGCTTGGAGGTGTGAGGCCGGCAGCAGGAGCAGGAGCTTTTGAATGGCTGTTTGAGCACCGAGCTGAAGGAGATGAGGGGGTCCGAGCGAGTGGTGTGGCTGCAGTGGCCCTCACAGCGCGCCAGCAACACCATCTGCAAAACACAATGCAGAAAATGATACAAAATCAGTCACAGAGGGGGTTTCATCAGCTTCAGCATCTGTCAGGGGTGAGAAAAGAGACTTGTGAGCACAGTGAAGCAGTGTTGAGCCTGCCCCAACAATGAGCAGTCTGTTTGCTCTCCGAGTCTCTCCTTCGACCTCCAGCTCTGACCTTGCACCTGCAAAATAAGAGACGACAACAGAAGCACTCCTACACCTGCTACAATCCAAGCTCCCACACCGTTTGGAGTGTTGTTTGGGAAAACAGAACCAAAGCATCAAACCTTCACACACACACACCCCCCCACACACACAGCACCAGCCTGATTATTGTTGTGATCAGCCGAGTGACGTTCCTCTGAGAGTCACTACATTCCAGTCGTCTCCCTAAACAGCTTTCTGTGTCATGTCCTTCTGTCAGCTGCTGTGTGTCGCCACCCATGTACCACTTTGACAAAAGCCTGTCTGGGGCCATGGCAGTGTAACATACACACACACACCAGGAGTGTTGTCGCCACTTTAAGACCATTTGTCTTTGTCCCGGCTAGGGATCAGACCAGTCGCTCTCTCTGCTCATCTAGTCACCCACCTCTTTGTATCAACCATTCCTGCTTCACTTTTCATTCATGACCAGCTTCATTATAAAAACAGACATATGATTGTTGTTCAGAGCTAAGAAAAACTGAGTCATTAATACGATTCACTGAAGCAGAACTATAAACCGAACCATAAGTTGACATAAGTCAAATACTGTATTATACACAAGACAAAGTATAACAAAATGGATTTCAAATAATCCAATAAAAGCACCAAGCATATGAATTAAGATTGTAAAAAGTAAGCAGAGATTTTCTGAAGAAATGCTGAAAGGTATCAGTGACTAAAATTCCAACAAACAACTTTCTTATCTGAAACCCCAAAGGAATACAGTATGTGACTTCTATTTTTCCTTCAACCTTTATTTATACAGGCTAATCCCATTGAGTCTTGGGGACTCATTTACAAGAAAGACCTGAACAATAGACAATCATAAAGGATGCGTATAAAGTTTATTTTATTTTTTTAACAAGTGAAAATAAAGTAATAATTAAAAGGAAACGTAGCAAAAGAACAGCTAGGTTGTAAGGCAGTGTAGAAAACTAAAAACAGGAACATGTCTGCATTGGTTTTTGCCAGGAACTTAACAGATGTTTGAAGTCACTCAGAGAGGTCAAGGTCGAGAGCTTCAGATCTTTTTGCAAGATATTCCAAGAAACAGGAGCGGAGTAGGAGAAGACCCTTTTGCCTAGTTCAGACCGCACTGAGGGAACACTGCAGGTAATAAAGTCCTGAGAGTGCACGCTGCAGCTGCATTCATGCAGACACATGTAGGAGGAGATATGAAGGCAGCAGACCAAGAAGTGATTTAAAGATGAAAATGTACCAGTGGAAGAGTCTGCGTGAAGTTAATGATGTCCAGTTAACCAGTGAATACAGGGTGCAGTGGTGGGTATGATAATCACAGCCAGTTATGAATCTTAGTGCACCATGATAGACAACATCCAACATCTGCAGGGTGCTTGTAGGAGCGTTCATGTAGAGAATGTCACCGTAATCAATGGAGGGAAGGAAAGTTGCAGTTACAAGGTGTTTCCTAACATTCAGAGTTAAACAGGATCTATTTCTGCAAAAGAAACCCAGTTTAACTTTCAGTTTCTTTACTAGGTTTTCCACGTGAAGCTTAAAAGAGAGATGCGAATTGACCAAGATATCCAAATACTTGTAGAATCAACAAAATAAATAGGGACACAATTTTATTTTTTTATTTTGTTCATTTCATATTTAAAACACAATTATTTTTTTTTACAAAACCACATGATAAAAGTAAACAATACATCAAATTTGAGGATAAAAATCAGAGGAAGAACTGCCGGGACTGACTTTCTGTTTGACAAAAGCATCCCTTTGGTTTATCAGCATTTAGGACAAGTTTGAGACAAAACAAGTCTGTCTGAATGATGTCAAAGGTGAATTGCAAAAGCTGGAAAGCCTTAGCAACTGTTTTAGCTGGACAATAAACAACTGTGTCATCAGCATAGAAATGTAAGGATGCATCAGGGATGCTCTGACCTACATTACCTATGTAGATTGTAAAGAGGATGGGTCCTAAGACTGAGCCTTGTGGTACACCATTGTTGACTGTTAAATAACTGGAGGAAACACCATTATGTTGAACACATTGCCTCCAGTCTGAGAGATTGTTAGAGAACCAACCAAATTGCATTTATTACAATCTAAGATAACAAAATGCCATTGTTTTGTTGTTTAAACAGTAGAAAATGTACAAAGGAAACCAAGAGCTAAAGAAATGTCAGAGGCTCATTAGGGTCACCATTGTAAGCACACATGTCTGTCACTCCCTGACCGCACTGTTAAGCCCCTTTCATAAAACAGCTCAATCCGGCTCTGATGTGTGTTCAAGCCTCCAACGAGCATTCATAAAAAACACGAACGCGCATTGCCGAGTTAATTTAACTCGCCATTGATCCGCCGCTGAGCCGCCACAGTTCATAGTGTCAGGGCCGGATCAGAGCCGGGCAGAGCCACTTCTGAATGCAAGACGCGCGATCCGCACTCAGAATACAGATGACATCAGTGTGCGAGCGCAGTCAACAGGCAGATTTATTAACAAGGGAATAAAAATTACACGAAACGACTGTATAAGCTAGTTTCGCTTTTTTTCCCCTCTCTCTCTCTAGCAGCGGCGCTGTGTGTGTGTGTGTGTGATTAGGTTCTATTTGGGGTCTTCAACACGTTTACACACCAGGTGTGTGTGTGTGTGTATGTGTGTGCGCGCGCACACGCTGATCAGCAGCCAGCTGTCCATTTATTTATTACTGAGGAAATATTAAAAATGACCTGACACGTCTACTTGTGAAAGTCAGTTTCGCTTTTTTGTCCTCTCTGAGCAATGGAGGGAGGAGGTGCTGTCTGTCTGTGCGCGCGCGCTGATCAGCAGCCAGCTGTACATGTATTTATTACTGAGGAAATATTAAAAATGACACGACAACTTATACACATCTGACATCTGTTCCACAATAAATATGTCGCGGTTCAGTTCAGCTCAGCTCCACGCCTCTTTTGGACCCACGCTCCGGCTTCATATATGAACACGTTTCTGTGAGCGGGACCTGCCCGCCCTCAACTGTGGCCTTATGAATGACCCGGGGAGGGTTAAAGCCAGACTGGTCTGTGCGGGAATAGCGCGGGTTTGACTTATGAAAGGGGCTTTAATGAGACAGACAGAAATGCAAACAGACAGTACAGTCAATGGGCTTTTTTTTTTTTTACATGAGAGTATATAGAAAATTTTTTCCAAACTGTAAATTTCAGAAGCATCTGTTGGTCTCACAAAAATCTAGTCCCTCAGATTACTACCCATTTTTGTCCTCTTGCTCCTTACAATAACGCCATTTAAATAACAAGGAGTGGCTTTTGATGGTAATCTTTGGTTTGAACCACATAATTTTTTTTCTTGTTTCTTCATGTAAGGAACAGTGGTAACCTGAGTGCCATAGTCTGTAATGGTGAGATGAAAATTATTATCCATGCGTTTACTTCACTTACGGTTTACTTGTGGTGCTTTGCCTCACAGAAACATGTATTATGAGTGAAACGCCAGATACAGTCTTCCAGCTGGATGACACACTCTTTTTTCGAGCGAACCACCGCAGCGAGCTAACAGGGAAATCCCGGGGAGGTGAAGTGTAGTGCACAAACTGTACTGTTGTAAAAAAAAAAAACCTCATGCTCGAAGGCTTTGGAGCAGATAACAGTACACTGTATCTGGTATTATGGTTGTTTACATTTTTCTGGATGCTAATGCTAATGAAACTCTGCAGGAGCTCCGTGATCTAGTCAGCTCGCTGCAGAGCGAACACCCTGAGACTCTTTACATTGTGGCCAGAGACTTTAATTTCATGAATCTAAAGAACTGCCTCCCAAGTTTTTACCAGCATGTGGGCATCCTAACATGTGGAAACAACATGCTGGACCGTGTTTACATAAACGTAAAAGATACATACAACACCAAACCCCGCCCTCACCTTGGATTCTCTGATCATATCTCAATATTACTGGCTCTTGCTTACCTGCCCCCGCTGAGACACTCCAGACAGGTACATCCATCCATCCATCCATTATCTTTACCCGCTTCTTCCATTTTGGGTCACGGGGGTCGCCGGTGCCCATGTCCAGCAATCATTATGCAAGGGACTGGGTACACCCTGGACGGGTCGCAAGTCTATCACAGGGCCACACAGAGACAAACAACTATTCACACTCTCACTCACACCTAAGGACAATTTCGAGTTACCAATCAGCCTAACATGCATGTTTTTGGACTATGGGAGGAAACCGGAGTACCCGGAGAAAACCCACGCATGCACGGAGAGAACATGCAAACTCCACCCAGAAAGGCCCATGGACCGAGATTAGAACCAGGGACCTAATTGCTGAGAGGCAGCAGCTCTATCAGTTGCACCACCATACAGCCAGACAGGTACAAAAGAAAGTTAAATGTTGGATCCAGGACAGTGGCCCCATACTGAGAGAATGTTTTGAACAAACAGACTGGCATGTTTTCAGAGAAGCTGCTGAAAATGGAGGATCGCTTGATCTGGACCAATACGCATCCTCATTTCTGGGGTACATTAGCACATGTACTGACACAGTCTCCACCATAAGATATGTTAAAAGCTACCTGAACAGAAAATTTAGGCTCAATGCAGAGGTGCGCAAACTGTTGGCAGCCAGGAACACTGCCTTCAGGTCTGGAAACTCAGAGGAGCTGAGAAGGACAAGGAAAAAGCTGGTTGCATGTACTGTATGAAGAGGGCCAAGGCCACATATGCACAGAGGATCGAGGGTCAATTCACCTCACAAGTCCCACAGAGCATGTGGAGGGGTGTTAAATGCACAACAGATTATAAAGTCATGAGCAAACAATGCCCCAAAGACCCATTTCTGCCAGATGCTCTCAACAAGTTCTATGCATGCTTTGAAGACTCGAACAGACCACCCAGCACCAGACTCACCTCACCACCGGATGAAGAGCTTCTCAGCGTGACCTCAGCAGAAGTAAGGAGTACTTTCAGGAGGATCAACCCTCACAAAGCAACCGGCCCAGACAACATCCCCGGGAAAGTGTTGAAAGAATGTGCCGATCAGCTCTGCGAGGTGCTGGCAGACATCTTTAACACCTCACTTGCCCTGGAGACAGTTTCCACCTGCCTGAAGACTGCCACCATCATCCCAGTCCCAAAGAGCTCTACAGTGACTGATCTGAATGACTACCGGCCAGTGGCCCTCACCCCGATAGTCGCTAAATGCTTCGAAAAACTGGTCATGACCCACATCAAAACAACCATCAACATCAATGAGGACCCTCACCAGTACGCATACCGCGAGAATCAATCAACAGAGGATGCCATCTCCTCTGTGGTCCACATTACTCTCACCCACCTGGAGCAGAAAGACTCTTACATCCATATGCTCTTTGTAGATTTCACGTCTGCCTTCAACACCATGATCCCACAAACCCTGATGGACAAACTATTCACACTAGGACTAAGTCCCTCCATTTGTAACTGGGTACTAGACTTCTTAACAAACACAGTCAGTGAGGATCCACAACTTCTCCTCCTCCACCATAACCCTCAGCACTGTCTCTCCTCAAGGATGTGTGTTGAGCCCTCTCCTGTTTACTCTGCTCACATATGATTGTGCAGCTACCCATCCAGGCTGTCATATTGTAAAGTTTGCAGATGATACAGCAGTGGTGGGATGCATCACAAACAATGATGAGTCCAGCTACAGACAGGAGGTGGAACACCTGGAGAGCTGGTGCAAAGAGAATAATCTTCACATCAATGTGAAGAAGACAAAGGAGATGATTGTGGACTTCAGAAGGAACAAACACACCCACACCCCACTGAACATAAGAGGATCTGCGGTGGAAGTGGTCTCCAGCTACAAGTACTTGGGTGTACACATAAACATAACCTCAGCTGGAGCAACAACACCACCAGCCTGATCAAGAAAGGTCATCAGAGACTCTACTTCCTCAGGCGGCTGAGACGAGCTGGACTGGGAAGCTCAGTCCTCACCTCCTTCTACAGGTGTGCAGTGGAGAGCATCCTGTGCTCCAGCATCAACGTGTGGCATGGAGGCTGCACAGCTGCAGAAAGAAAAGCTTTACAGAGAGTGGTGAAGGCTGCACAGAAGTCTGTTGGAGTCAGTCTCCCCACCATCACAGACATTTACACCTCCAGATGCAGGAAGAGAGCCATCTGCATCATGAAGGACCCCACTCACCCAGCACACACACTCTTTGCCCCACTCTCCTCAGGAAGGAGGTTAAGGAGCATTAAGTGTAGAACCACTATAATGTACTGAGGAACAGCTTCTACCCTGATGCTGTTAGACTCATGAATATCTAACCAGAATAATCACTGTTTCATGTTGCTGCTGATCTGTTTCATGTTGCTGCTAATCTGTTTCATTTTTCTGTGTTAATTCGTGCTCATCTGCACACAGACATGTTCGTGCTGCTGTTCGACCTAATGTTTTTATGCTAATAGTGCTTATTGTATTTTTTTGGTTGATGTTTTTCTTAGTTCATATCTTAGATCTTATTACTGTTTTTCTTTTACATTTTATTGTTGGATGTAACTGGGACCCTGTGTACATAATTTCGTTCCACCACATGTACCACATGTGGTACGAATGACAAAGAATCTCTGACTCTCTGATTAAGTGTTGTAATTCACTTTTTACTTTGCTTAGTAAAACTAGATCATTTGTGACTGGTCTAAATGGAGCACTTTGACTCGGTCCTCTAAGCACGTCCATGCATCATCTTCACTGATATCTTTGCATTGGTTCATTGTTGAGTATAAAACCTAGTTCAAGATTCTGGTTTAGACTTTTAAGACTCTTTGTGGTATTTCATCTTCAAGCATTTCTGAACTTCTACACCCACATATGTCATCACCAGGACAAATAATGGTAAATGGATTGCACTTATATAGCGCCTTTCTATCTGATTGAGATCCTCAAAGCACTTTACACTTTGTGTCCTTTTTAAAACATTCATACAGACCTCTACTAGATGTCTACAAAGACCAATCAGTGTTTTAGATCCCATTCATACACCGACAGGACACCCATCTGAGGCAATGAGGGTTCAGTGTCTTGCCCAGTGACACTTCAGCATGTGACTGCTGGTGGAATTGAACCCACAAATCTTCCACTGGAGGACAACTGCTCTAACCACTCAGCCACCGCTGCCCCCCTACCCCCCACCACACACACACACACACACACACACACACACACACAGTATA
>JBBPBX010024477.1:0-14772 GCA_038048925.1 Garcialebias charrua
AAATGCGGTCGGTGACACACACGCAATTACGTCATTGCTGGGCACTCAACCAGGGGTAAAGACGTAAGACAAGAAGTATAAACCAGGCTTTAGTTGGAGTTGTCTCTCCTCAAGCAATGCCCTCATAATATTTTGCTGCCATTCTGCATCCGAGATCCAAGACCTTCTCTTGGTTTTCTGGTCTAGTCAATGCCCCAAAGGTCAGACCTCAGTTGATTATTGGCAACTTGCTAGTCGAACATGTTTGTTTTGGACAGAAAAAGACACACCCACAAACTTCTAGTTTTACTAACAACTATGTACTAACAATAATAAGATGGGGACTTTCCTAGGGATTGCATGGCTTGTTTATTCCCTAGTCTTATTTTGCATTCTGGGTGCATATCCCATACTACATGAGGATAGACATGCCCATTGGTACAAGAAGCAGGGTTAACAATTATGAAAGCATCCCTCTAATGAGGGGCCTCTCTCTCTTTTTCTCTAGGTCTCTCTTAAATGAGTCCTCAAGGCTCAATGAGACTAACCTGTATAAATAAAGGTTGAATAAATGACAACAGATATTGACAAGCACAGAATACAAAACATTTGATGGTATTTATGGGTTATTGTGAACAGATAAATTGGTAGAGGGAAGTACCATCTCTCAAAAATGTGTGTACTTTAAAAATGTGAAGAAAAAAATCAACATCTGTGCAATAAAATACCTAAACAGTCAGTGTGTGTGTTAATTGTTTGAAATAGGCTGCCTTTTTCATTCACGTCTCTAAACTTGTTGACCCCTAAAAGTGATTTCACTCTACAAGCATTATTAAACATTTTCACAAAACATGTTTGAGCTGAAAATAAGAAGCAATTTTATTGTATTGATAGATTCATGTGTGGTGGCATGAAAGGTTTAGGTCAACCCACCAAAAAGGGAGGTAGACACAGAGCCAAGTTGGTGAGTATGCAAGAGGCATGAGCAAAGCTCCACTTTAGAGCTAGTTATCACTTGTTGGTTCCTTGATGCTGAAGCACACATCAGATCAAATATAGCCAAAGTTGCCTTAACGAGGGATTCGTCTTTGCAACCATACAGTGTACCTGTTTCAACTGAGCATTTCAAATATTTAATCAAATTCAACAACTTTTTTTTTCTCTGAAGGAAAATTGCATGTTGATTGTGGAAAACCAGGACCATTCAAGGATACAAGGATTCAAGGTTCTTCATTGTCATTCACATCACATGTGGTACATGAGGTGGAAAGAAACTATGTACAGTACATAGGGTCCCATTTACATCCAACTAAAATTAAAATAGTAAAGAAAAACAGTAAGATCCAAGACATGAACTAACTAATACGCTCAACTAAAAATACACTAAGCACTAAACTAAGAATACACTAAATACACTTAACTAAGAATACACTAAACTCAGAATACACTAAATACACTAATGGTGTAGTTACACCGAACAGCTTTTTAACCTCCAAAAAGCTCGTCACGCACGCAAGTGGACGCACTTGTGAATGCAGCGTGTGCAGACCTGAACGCCAGAACGCGAAACAGCTGCTGGGTGTGTGGGAGGAGCTTACCGGTATACAGAGTCCTGCGCACAGAGTCCTGCGCACTCCGCCAGGCGAGGAGCTTTTTATTTCCGTCTCTGTAGCAGACTTGACTGGTCGTGAAGGACTTGTCGCGAACACACAGCTACAATGAGTTTCTCTTCCATAGTACACGACCTCGCGGGTCTTTTCTGTGTCCCACAAACAATACGTCACATAGTGCGCGCGCACCCTCGTTTCCGCGTCACATAGGGACTCTCCCCGTCTCTTCTCCTCCTCTCTTCTCCCCCTCTCTTCTCCACCCGACTCTCCCTGATTGGTTGACACACCAACCAATCAGGGAGAGTTGAGCGGCGTTTGAAAGTTTGAACCGCAAAATCTTCAGCATGTTGAATGCGCGGTTTGGAGGCTGAAGCCGGTTCACGTGCACGGAAAAACGCTTCCCAGCACGCTCAACACGCACGCGACCTGACGCCAGACGCCAAGACGTGGCTGGAAGCGCGTCCACCATTGACTTTACATGTAAACTGGACGCTCCTGCTGCCAAAACGCTGCTCTGTGTGACTACACTGGGTTATACTCTGCAAGACTCCCTGTCTTACGTCTTTTACCCCCCGTTGAGTGAACAAACATTGCGCAACTTCTTGCTGCACTCCCGCTATGATCCCCCGGTGACAGCCCGTCTTGTACGTGGCCCCCAAGCAGAACTACAAGACATCTTGCAGTTTTGCTTGGGGGCCACGTACAAGACGGGCTGTCACCGGGGGATCACAGCGGGAGTGCAGCCTGAAATTGCGCTACCTGTTTTCACTCAACGGGGGGTAAAAGACATAAGACAGAAGTATAAACCAAGCTTAACCCAAGAATACAGTAAACCAAGAATACACTAAGCACTAAACTAAGAATACATAGTTCCCATGTGACGTCAATCTGTGGAATGTCCTGTTTGACCCTCTCACAGGAAGGCAAAGCAGCAGTTGGAGCGCATTCTAATGGATGTCCATTTTTCACGTTGTTTTTTTTTGTTAATTTCTAATTAATTGCAATGGTTACTTCGGCAGGGGTCACCAACGTGGTGCCCGCGGGCACCCGGGTGCCCCCAAGGACCATTTGAGGTGCCCCCGGAGCTGTTCTAAAAATAGCACAACTCACTACTAAGTTGCATTTAAAATTTCATTTTATTCAGTTGTTATTCTTTTTTTGTATTTATATATATTTTAAAATGTCTATCTTAAAAATATGTTCTTAAAATATGTTTATTATACATATTTTTCAATTTACGCTTTGTTATTTCCGAAGAGTTTATCAAACTGGTGCCCTTTGTATGACTCCGTACCCACGAAGTAGCTCTCAGTTTCGAAAAGGTTGGTGACCCCTGGGTCAGTGGGTGTTCCAGTCGGGTAGACGTTTGGGCAACGCGCAGGTTTCACTTAATCCAAAAAAAAGTAAACGTGAAGGATTTATCTCATCGGAGAAGCTCACAGCAGCTCCATCGCTCTCTGACTGCTCGGAAGGATCTGCTCTGGAAGACGTCGTCCTTTTGGCCGGTAAACAAAATATTCTACATAAATCATTTTGTGAAACTATGTCAGAACAATGTTAGAGTACAACTGTCTGTGTGTTAGAGCTGTTTTTTTTTTTTTTCATTATTTAGCAACACCGTCTTGATGTGGTTAGCTTAGCATCTCGCTAACGCGACAACGGCCTCCTCATGCCTGGACCACGGTCTCCCCGCGTCCTCCGGGACCGGCGGGGAGACCGCCCCAGTGGGGGAAGGAGGAC
The DNA here is from genome assembly GCA_038048925.1 of Garcialebias charrua. Classification (NCBI taxonomy): domain Eukaryota; kingdom Metazoa; phylum Chordata; class Actinopteri; order Cyprinodontiformes; family Rivulidae; genus Garcialebias; species Garcialebias charrua. The sequence continues at coordinate 3,330 of JBBPBX010024477.1, forward strand.
GGGAGCCAAGTCGTGCGGGCGACGCGTCGGTCCCATGGGACGTGCCCCCGCGGCCGCGACGGATCCACGCCGTGCGACCTACCTGAGCTCGCCGCGAGCCTCCGTGCGACGGATGCTAACGCGACATGCTAACTTCCAACACGGTAACACTCAAAGTGCTGGTTCTGGTCCGTGTTCAGCTTGGACTGTTTGTGCTGGCTGTGTGTTATTTTAGTTAAACCTTTATTTAGCTGGTTAGATATGATTGAGACAGTTTACACATCTTTTTTGGATTTAAAGCTGTGAAGCTCTGCGCTGTGAAGCCGGTGTGCGCTCCTCGTAGTAATTAAATAATTAATGATATCAGAGTAACTACTTTGTGACTAGTTGTCCGATTCGTCTGCCATGATTTCTTTCTCAAACTCATTTAACTCCAACCGCTCTTGTTCCTTGGTGAAGCTAGTAATGTATTTAGCTGTGTGTAGCTCATGTTTTTGTCCGTATAATTTGCTCTGGTTGTTCTCCATCTTGCTCGCCTTTTCCGCCTTTAGATGTGGTGCGAGCTGGTATTGCGCAATACTAAGGGCGTGTGTGGGAACTATGTATACTCTAAATGCACTTAACTAAGAATACACTAAACTAAGAATACACTAAATGCACTTAACTAAGAATACACTAAACTAAGAATACACTAAATGCACTTACCTAAGAATACACTAAACTAAGAATACACTAAATGCACTTAACTAAGAATACACTAAACTAAGAATACACTAAATGCACTTAACTAAGAATACACTAAACTAAGAATACACTAAATGCACTTAACTAAGAATACACTAAGCACTAAACTAAGAATACACTAAATACACTAAAGCTAGGTTTATACTAGTGTCTCACGTCTTTTACCCCCCATTGAGTGAACCCAGCGATGATGCAATTGCGTGTGTGTCACCGACCGCATTGAGTGTTTATACTTGGCAAGACGTGGGGGATAAATTATAATAAATCCCTCCCTCTTCCCTCCCTCTTCCAACTTTTTTTATTTTTTTTATTGAATTTATTCATTTCAAATTGTAAAAACACAAGAAAATTATTTACAAAACCACATTATAAAACAAAACAATACATGAAATGAAAGGAGGCAGAAGAAGAAAAAAATCTCATTATTTCTGCCCCTTCTTCAAACAAAATTAACAATCAATTCAAATAGCAATCACATATATAAAAAAATATATAAGATATTAAATGATTTCTCACACAAAACCATAAATTCTGAGCTTTGAACAATAATAAAAGAATATTATAGTCAACCAAATCATTAAAAAAAACTCAACTATGATTCGAACTCACATCCTTTGGTGTTGCAACGCAACGTATTAACCACTAGACCACCACGGCTTGTTGAGTTTGCTTTCTTTTAAAGGGTGCATGAAGGCGCGCATGCTTTTGTGTGTGCGCGCGTAAATATATATATATATATTTATATATATATATATGTATTGGTGTGTGTGTGTGTGTGTGTGTGTGTGTGTGTGTGTGTGTGTGTGTGTGTGTGTGTGTGTGTGTGTTGGGTGCAATGCGCAAAGTGTGCTGAGGCGCACGGTTTGCGTGCGCGCGCACACACAGACAAGTTCTCTTCAAAACTATCCATGTCTGTCAAAGCAAAAACAAAAAACGCCCACAAACTTTGAACCAATCACACGCTGCGAGCCGCATCGTCGGCTTCTCGGAGTTCTGCTTGGGGGCTATGTACACGACGCGCTGTCACCGGGGGATCACAGCGGGAGTGCGGCCAAAAGTTGTGCAATGTTTGCTCACTCAACGGGGGGTAAAAGACGTGCGCCAGGGCGTCTTGCCGAGTATAATAAGGCCTTAAGCTAAGAATACACTACACACTAAACTAAGAATACACTAAATACACTAAACTAAGAATACACTAAGCACTATTAGTACAAAACAATGCATCAAACAACAGCAGCACGGACATGAGTCTGTGTAAGCAGATGAGGACAAATGAATGAATACAGCATAAAATAATCAGCAGCATGGGATCAGCATCATACAAATTAGATAGTCAGCAGCACATATCAACAACCAAGTGGCATTACAGTGATTTTTTGTTCACAGTAATTTAAACAGTGATAATCCTGACTAGGGATTCATGAGTCTAACAGCTTAAGGGTAGAAGCTGTTCCTCAGCCTAGTGGTTCTACATTTGATGCTCCTCAACCTTCTGCCTGAGGGAAGCGAGGCAATAGGTGTGTATGCTGGGTGAGTGGGATCCTTCATGATGCAGGTGGCTCTCTTCCTCCATCTGGAGGTTTAGATGTCTGTGATGGTGGGGAGGCTGACTCCAACCAGCAACCTTTCCAAATAGTCAAAAAGTGTTCTTTATCCAATGCCACAGCCACTTTTGATTGAAACTTAGGTAAAAACACATTAGTGTATTATTATTTTTTACAAATTTGAGTTTAACCCTTTCTAACTTTTTAAAAATACGAATAAATTATCTTAAAGAAACATTTAAAAAAGCAACAAAGAGGATGTTTTATGTGTTTTTACATTTATTAAAGAAAACATTTGTTAATCAAATACTGTAATTATGAGTTGATAGATCTGTGTGAATGATTTACACTATTTACAGCCGCAATCAAAAGCTTACTTTTTGAATCAATCATAAACCAAGTTTAGAACTCAATACTCTGGCAAATTTCAAAACCAATAAAATATTTTATTATCTTGGTTATTTGACATGGATAAACAAAAAAACCTAGTTTGACTTCTTTTTTTGGTCATTTAAACAAAATTGAAAAAAATACAAATGGAATGCCAGATGAAGGCTGAAATTGATCTGTTGTGGAATTTGGGATCCGTCTACACAAATGAGAGTGGGAGTAGATCTGGTATTCATGTGCTTGTGCACCTCGAGGCAGGCTTTTTACTTATATATGACTGTGTATAGTATCCATTCCACAGCTCGTCATGCGAATCTCTGCCTCTAACTTGCTCATCCAGGCAGGTCACAGGGGCTGCCTGATAAGCAGAGCCATATTGAAATATTCAACACCAGTCAGACTTGACCAGAGTGTTAATGCTGGGTGTGCTTGGTAGCCAGGTTAGAAGGGACAGTAAGGATATAAAAGGTGGGAGATAGAGTAAAAAAGGATGAATGGGGGGGGGGGAAAGAACAAAACAAGAGAGGATGACAACGAAGGCTGGAGTAATTCATTTGAATAATGTTAAAGCCTGACATTTAACACGGTGAAGACTCATTCGTTAGTTTCCTGACATCCAGAGCCCTCTCCTGGCCGTAAAGACTCCCTGTTTGTAATTTTGCCTTTTTCATCTCACTCATCAGATCTCCTCTGCCAGACCCCCGTACCCCTGTCCTGTCATTACAGATCAGGACAGCTGATTGTTATCACACGGCTCTTTCAATACAAGGTAGCTGCAGTGGAGGAAGCAAGAGCAATTGAGTTGGCTGAGAGTGTATTATTCCTTCTCACATGATCTCTCAGACTGACATTTAGGGTTAGTGAAAAATGGCTCCTCAGAGCACCGTAGACTGCACCGTGTTACTGAAGGTAGAACTCCTGTCACAAAGAAAAGAAGCTATGCAACAGAAATATCTCATAATATATGAAGTAATAACAATAAAGTATCATGAAAATAATTTTCCCAAACATAAAGAAACTGTAGTCTTCCCAACTTTGTGTTTCATAGTCATCTTGCGGTACATGTTACGGGAAAAAGAGAAGGGACTCGATGCATCGCAAACTATAAAAAAAGCACATCATATGATACAGGAAGAAACCCATCAGTGGTTAAAAAACACTAAATAAACTTTGACTGGTTGTTCTGGAAAAAAAATTCTGAATCCTTGAAAAGAACGAAAATGGTCTCGATAAATTAGATTTCCCATACTGTATTACTGTTAAAATTAGCAAAGTACATTCTAGACTTGAAATGTAGATTTATTCATAAAAATGTTTAGTGTAATTTAGATCATTAGCTTTTTCAAAATAAATAATTATTTAGAAAAGTTCAGTTTGATGCTGCCCAACAATATAAAAAATATACTAAGCTAACTAAGGTTTACCACTTCTTTTTACTGTTTTTTATTTTTTTATTTTATCTATTTTTTTCTTGATCGAAAATCTAGTGCAATATTGTGTTTTTATACTTTGCTAGCCATGTTTTTCTGAAATTGCCACCCAACACCATTGGAAAACACCAACAATGGGTTTACCTCTGTTTGTTTGTTTGTTTGTGTGTTTGTTTGTCATGTCTCTCTTGTAAATCAGTCCCCAAGGCTCAATAAAGGTTGAATGTTAGCAAAGTATCTCATGTATCAGTTGACACATTTGAATGAAATGCTCTGAAAGTTTTTACGGGATATACATCAACAGTTGATTATCTTGAGTCATTCATTCAGTCCTCTAATAAGTATTGGCTGTGTGTTCCCCAGTAAGTACAGTACTAGTTAATTACCCATTAGCTCCTGATTAATTCCTCTTTAGTTTTCTTGATAACTACTCATTAGATATTCATTAGTTCCTCTTATTTACAAGGTAACTAACCAGTAGTCCCTTAGGGCCAGTTTACACGGCGCGTATTTTGAGTGGCCGAGATACAGTGAAGCAGACTCCGTATACGCGCGTATACGGACGTATACGCGCGTATACGGAGCGGCTGCTTCACTTCAGCTGACTCCAGCTCAGACGTTCTCCTTGTTGTAATATGAGCTGCTGCACACGAAGGGGACAACTGAGCACGCTGATTGGTCACTTTGACACGCCTACTGAATTGATTGACAGCGCTCAGTCAGCTGAATGTGAAACCTAGTTGAAAGTGAAACCTTCAACATGAGCAGCTCGCTCAGACTTCTGCGGAACTTCTGATGCGCTGTTTCTACTATATATGTTATAAAAAGTTCTCTCAGAAATAAAAATAATAACAGGGAGCGCTTTTCCTGCAGCACACAGCCCACCAGGGGATATTAAAACATCGCGCACCAAGGTAGGACCTGAATTCATTCATTTCAATCATCGAGTGAACGGAGGAAGAAGCGGTTACTTGACTTTAGGCAAAAAAACAAAAGAAAAGGCCCGATCAGCGATAAAGAAGGGGAATTTATTTCATTTGTGTAACATACAAAACAGTCCGGCGCCGGGAAGTTTATGGTCAGACACCGCGTATCGCGCACGCGGATCGCGTATGCGTAGTAAAAAAATACCTTTGCGCGTACTTGCCCTGAGGGGCTACGCGGGGCTACGCTGCGTACGGGGCGTACGTACGCTGCGTATTGGCGTATCGTGAGGACGCTCGAGTGTATCTCGCCCTTAACCGCTACTTTCTCTTTGCGACTTTGCTTATCGCCTACACGACGCTGCTGGCCCCCCTCGATGACACCGATACTTTTCTGACCCTGCTCTCAAGGTGGAAGTTTTTCGCTGACCCCCCGCTGATAATGTAAACATCTCCCGTGGAGCTTTTGTTATCAACCACATGCGCGCAGCCCGCACGCGCGGACAGTGACATTTCACGTGTCACGTTGCAAAATATAACAGTTTAACAATAATAAACAGTATTTATGTTGGCGTGGGAGATGTAAATTTATCTGAACTACAGTATCTATCTGGACTCGTTACATTTTTTAAACAGTGCGTAACGTGCTGTGAAAATGAAGACACCAGGTTTATTTTTTATTTATTTATTTATTCAGCACCAAAGTTTAAACACAAACACTGAGAATTAAACTGAACACACTATTAAAACACGTGAACCGAACTGTAACTACGTTAATGAACTGGACTCTTGCTGTGTTCATCTGGACCCATCAGAACCGCCGAACCATCAGCCTGTTGGAACGACAGCTTCTCCACCTGGCAGAAATAAATAAATAAATAAAAACTCAGTTGTTGTGTGATCAAAGTAAACACAAGCAAACATTATATTAAGAACGTTGATTTACCTGCTGTAAGTCAGCTGTTTATCACGGAGTAATCCGGTTCTGGTCCACAGTCCACTGAGCGGTTCTGGTCCACAGTCCACTCAGCGGTTCTGGTCCACAGGCTCAGTCAGTGCAGCTTGTTAGATGAAGCGGGTCCCACTGACTCAAATCTGTTGATTCTTATCCAAATTCCAGCTTTAACTTGTTGACAACAACTTGTAGTTAGCTGATTTTAGCCAGAAAGGAAAACAGACGAGGCAGCTGTTCTGTTCATAGATATAATAAACACTAGATAAGCTGAGGCGGAGTCTCCGGCGTCGTCACGTGGCAGCCATCTTGCGACAGACAGCAACATTAGCTGCAGCTGTTGAAACTGAATGGAGGTGAGGGGTTTACACAAACAAAAATACTCTTAACTCGCTGTAATCTTGACGGATTTACAAACGGTTTATCTTTTTAAAAACGTTATTAACGTGGCTATGATTTCTTTGGTAGTCAGACAGCACTTTTGTCTTTTTTAAAACGTTTTATTCATGTTTTGGGTGTCACACTCATCGAGAATCTAGAATCTGTTTTTATTACACCAATAACTATTTTATTACAAACTACTGTAAATGACTATCTTGATCATGATTGTATTTATTAGCATACTATTAACAAGAGCCTTTGATTAAGGGCTAGCTAGTACAGTATTCCAAATATTTCCCCAGCATTCTTAGATCACTAGGAGCTCTTTGTTTTTAACTGAACTAAAGCTGCACATGATTTCCAAGCGGTTTGGTATGTTCAACACTAATTACTGCTTTGTGTTTTACAGAAATACTCTTTGACAAGATGCCTGACTTTTGTGCAGCCTATGGATGCTCCAATAGGCGTAACATCAAAACAAGAAACCTTGGGATCACATTTCACAAGTAAGACTCTGTGACAGTATTATTACTTTAATTAGAATAATCATAGTTATATTTTGGATCAGTGCACATTATTGGTCATGCTACACACCAAAATGTGAGATAATATTATTGACATAATATTATACATAATATATATTTACATAATAATGACATAATATATATTTACAGCACTTTGGTTGACCTTGTTGTTGTTTTAAGTGCTCTATAAATAAAATGGTATGGTATGGTATACGGCTTGTAAAAGTATCTTTATATAAATTATGATGTATGATTTAGTGTTTCTTTTGGACACAATTTTTAATAGCTGTTTTATTGTACCAAAAGTAAATGCAAGCACACCAAAAGTATGATATATGTGTATAATTGTCATTACTATAATTCAAAGGTAAAGAAAGGAAGTGTGGAAAATAATGACCATCTTCTTCATGTTTTTAAGGTTTCCCAAAACCAGAGAGAGGAGGCGGCAGTGGGAAGTTGCCCTGAGAAGAGAGGGTTTTGTTGCCCTGGACAGGACACTGCTCTGCAGTGATCACTTCAGTTCTGAGGACTTCGATCGGACAGGGCAGACTGTTAGATTAAAAGATAGTGTTGTTCCAACACTTTTCAATTTTCCATCGCATCTTCAAAAGGTATGTATCATCGACCTACAAGATTTCAAGATGTATAAGATTGATATGTCTATAAACTACTGTATATATAAATATGTGGTTAAATGTCACAGTTTAGTATTTCTTTCTGCAAATTTAGCAATAAACAATGTGTTGTTCTTTACATAGCACATTTTAGACACTCTACTTTTGTTTATTTTAGCTTGTAAAAACAAGAGGCTCAAACACCTCTAGAAGAATAGAAGACAACCTGGCAATGGACCTGTCTCAGGATAAAGCTCAGTCTGATGTTGTGAGTATTAATTGATTCACACAATTGATAAGTGAATAATTATTTTTTTTTAAACTGTTAAATTCCACATTAATATTATTTATATATTTGTATATTTTTGCAAAGCAACTGGAAGCCACTGCAAAGAGGCGAAAGTGCTGCAAGCGGCAGGCCACTGACCACCCGTATTCACTGCCTCCTTGCCCCAAGGCTATATATGCCAAACTTAATGAAGCCTCAGCTAGAGTGAGGAAATTGCAGAGGGAGAAATCGAATGCCTTGGCAAGAGAAAGGAGGGCCAAGAAAAGCATGCTGTCTCTTCTAGAGGAACTGAAGGAGAAAAATCTCATCAATGAAGAGCTAAAAGACAAGCTTGAATGCTACTCGGGTAAATTAAAAATATTACATTGAATACATAGTATATAGGGTATTTTATGTTCTTTGGTGAAATGACACCCACTAAATCACTCTTAACTGTTTTTCAGATCTTCCAGTTCAACTGTTGTCGAGGCAGGGCAGCAAGTACACCAAGGCCCAGAGAGAGTTTGCCCTTACGCTCCATTTGCATGGGCCAAAGGCATATCACTATCTGAGAGACACTCTGCATATTTGCCTCCCACATCCGAGATCATTGCAAAGGTATTCTTCATTATGTTTGACTGTAAACTAAATCACTTGGAGAAACTTAAGCGCTACATATTGTGTTACCATGAATTGTAGAACTTGCTGAAAAAGGCTTACATTTTTAACTTTTTAGTGCAATGGCATCTATTTTTGGGATGCCAAGTGTTTTCAGTAGGGATGCTTAGTGTTTAAATGATTGTATGGTTAAATTTTTACTTTTTTATTTTACTAAGGTGGCTGAGCTCTGTTGATGCCAAACCTGGTCTAAATAAAATGATGTTGGACATGCTGGAGCAACGTCGCAAAGCAGATGAGGCCAAATACGGATGTGTCTCTTTGATGCTGGATGCCATGGCCATCAAAAAGCATGTTCAATATGATCCTCAGACACAAACAATGTCTGGATTTGTGGACATGGGAGATCGGATAAATGAAGCTGACATTGCCTCTGAGGCTCTGGTGTTCATGGTGGTTGGGCTTCAAGGTTATTGGAAAGCTCCGATTGCATATTATCTGACCAAGTCCCTAACACCAGAGACACAGAAAGTGTTGGTAGAGCATGCATTAGAAGAGCTTCATCATCGCCAGATATTTAAGGATGCCCAATGTGCCTTACTGCATATGCCATTCTATAACAACATGAACTACTACCTCATGCATATACTGTGTACATTAACTGATATGCTGCTTTGCCACTTTGCAAATGTCAATGCTAGAACCTTTAGTTTATTTTATAGTTATACTTTTTATACTTTTTTACTTTTTGTACTAGTATGCAAAAACTCAGAACAGTATTATGTTCATTAAATGTTTAGTGCTTTAGTTTTTAGAGTTGGTGTAAATTTTCATACTCTTATACCACTATGCAAAAACTCAGGACAGTGTTAAAGTTTTACTATTTTATGCTTATGTCTATTATTATATGTTTCAGTGTTTTAATGTTTAAATAGTTACTGTTGCACCGAGGGAGTGAGAGTCTTGTCACACTATCAGATGTCACACTATCAGATGTTTATTTTTGTTTATTTGTTTGTTTATTTATATTTCTCAATTATTAAATCTTTTCATGTATCTAAAAAGAATAAACTACACATATTGACCAAGGTTGGTGTAATAATGTATTTAATATTACATAATATTTAAATGTGTAGGGAAAAAAATTGGCATAAATTAATTTCATATCACCAATAATAATACTATTTATGATGAAATAGTATTAAATATTTATTAGCATTGTAACATATGTCAGTTAATTTCGCTGGAAATAAACATGTATTTAGAAATAGATGTAAATATAATCTTATTGTGTATACTGCTAGTGCAATACAGTGTCTACATAACGTTATTTTCATGTGAACGTCCATCTTAAGTATACCATATTATAACAACATCTCTCACATTTATAACAAACCAAACCGTTTTAAAATCGGATGGAAATTAAGCAAGTTATGGTTATTTTAATAGTGAATGCACCATTCACATTCATGTTAAGAGTGGGCGTTCTGTCTGTCCCAAGATGGCCGCCGTCTGACGATGTCGGTCTCCATTGGCCAACAGCGGGGCTGTCTTATCTAGTGTTTATTATATCTATGGTTCTGTTTACCTCAGGCAGCGCATGCGCAGTAGTGAAGGTTCCAATAATCACAGCGCCATCTAATGGCCCAGCATGGTAACTACAGTGAAATCATGAGGACGGGAGGTGGAGGGGGAGAGAGTCGTATCCACAGAATTCGACAGTGTCAACGCAAAACTTTTCACCTAATTAACATACCCAAAACATCTGTTTCCCCCACACAGTGTCCGTGTAAACAGGGCCTTAATCAGGCTTGGCTGTGTGTTCCCCGATAAGTAGTAGCTCCTGATTTGTTACTCTTTGTCTTTCTTGGTAACTACCCATTACTTCTTGATTAGTTCATCTTTATTTACAAAGTAACTAACCAGTAGTCCCCTAAGGCTTGGCTGTGTGTTCCCCAGTAAGTACTAGTTAACTACACATTAGTTCCTGATTCATTCCTGAGGCGTTAGTTAATCAAATTTTGTGTACCTTATTGTAAAGTGTTACCCCTTTATTTATACAGGTTGGTCTAATTGAGTCAGGAAGACTCATGTACAAGAGAGACCTGTTTTAGACAGACAACATATAAACTCAATAATTCAACAAAAAGAGATTAAAATCAAATCAAATAAATTATAAACACAGTCAAATCAAGATGCCATACAAAACAAGGTAAAATACTAAAAACAAGAACAATTTTGCTTTCATGTTAAATGTTTAAAATCGCTCAAAGAGATCAAAGTAGACAGCTTAAAATATTTTTGCAAGAAGTCAACCATGTTCAAGATGGCCACCATTGATAGTCAGAGTAAGTGATTGCATACAATTTGTTGTCTAAGTTGAGTATTCTTTGTCTGTTAACAAAATATCTTAGAATCCACTTGATGATTAACTTTTGGAGTTTGTGACATTCAAGACAGCTGCCACATCTGTGGGATTTACATTGAAATTAAATGGGTTACTTTTTCATCGTTTACTTCTGCAGTTATTCTCTCCATCCTGTATATGTCCATTGTAATGTCCATCCATATGTTCACTGTTGGGCTCTCCAGTGAAAGCCAATGTTTCCAATGTGACCGATTTATTCTACGCTGGAAGAAATGGATGGTTTATATAAAATCATGTAGACCAGATATAGACCTAGTAATTTCTGAATGATTGTAACAAAAAACCACTTTTACTCCTTTTATATTAAGGTTTTTGTATTTTGTTTTGATTTGTTTTGTTTCCATTGTTTGTTTTTTATTATTAGTTTTGATTTATTATTATTATTTTTTGTTTCTTTATTTCTATTGTTAAGGACATTTAAATAGATAATTTACAAATAATTGAAGTGTTAAATGTTAATTATGTTAAATATATGTATAAATGTCAATAAAAACATGTAAATAAAAAAAAAGAAATTAAATGGGTTACATGGCTAAAACTCAGTCTGATAGTAGTTTAGCATTTTCCCTAACATGCACACTGGCTGCTATTGCACAGAATCTTTGCTTAAAACTTTGGCATTAACCACTGACATTAGTTCAATATGTC
>JBBPBX010024477.1:25869-39639 GCA_038048925.1 Garcialebias charrua
TATAAACTCACAGACTAATTTCTGTTACAAATAAAGTCCAGTTGATCTTGTATTGAACGCCTTTTTGATAAACTCACAGACGCACAAAAACTATGGCTAAATGGCAAAAACACTATTACCATTTAGCACTGGGCTGCAGAAAATAGTAAAACATATCTGCAACACGAGGGTTGTGGTAGCTCAGTGGTTAAATTCTTTGTAATCCTGGGGCTGCCGGCTTGAGTCCAGGTTGTGTCAAGAAGAAAATCTGGCATAAAACAACTGACAAATCTTTCATGAGTTCACTCACTGTGACAACCCCTGCAGAAGGAAGCAGCCAAAGGAAATGTATCTTAGAAACTGATTATTTTATATATTTCTGTTAATATTTCACAATATTTATTTACCATAATATGTGGAATAGTGAGCGCACCCAAATACAAGCTGTGCCCACTAAATTGAAAAATATGTATATATTCGACATATGAACTTGTCTATAAGCTGTGGGTGGATATGTTGTAATAATATGCTGGTACATAGAAATATATATTTTTAACTATTACTTAAATACATGCCGGTAACGTACACAAATACGTATTTATTTATTTTATTTTTATGTTTTTCCTACATATACAGGATGAACTTGTCTATAAGCTGTGGATGGCTATGTTGTAATAATATACTGGTGTAGTGATATAGACCCTCATCTCTGACCTGGATTTACACCTTTTCACATCTCTCTGAAACTTTTAGTGCTACACTTTTCTTGAGACTCTCAAGGAGACGAGTGGACACTATCTTATTACATTTATTTGAATCAACACATATTATAACAGAAGAGACTTCCTTTTAATTTGTGTTGATTCAAATGTCATCAAATGAATAACCTTGTTATTTGTATGAGCATCAGTGCATTTTAACGTTGGATAAATCAAAGACTGTTTAATTCAAAATGTGATCATGATGCATTTTTCTTCTCAAACCTTGCAGTGGAGATACAGTGACACCGTTATCTCATTTTAGTTTTAGCTCAGCACAATAATCCGTCATAAGAGACTCTCTTTACTTTTACTTTGTTTGATTCAGATATAATCAAAGCATGACCTTGTGTTAAGTCTGGTCCTCTGGACATTCAAAAAAACAAAGCAAAACAAAGCAAAAAAAATTGTAGAAACGTTTCGTCTTTCGTCCGAAAGATTTCCTCAGTCTGAGAAGCTGTATTCAGCTCAGTCTTATAAATAGCACCCTCTCACAGTGGAGCAACCAGTTGGCTGATGACAGCCGAAACCAGCTGCTCACATGATCAAGGAGGACCATCAGCCTAATGATGGATCGTTAGCACCCTTATGGTTGTTTGCTATTCGCAGAGGGCTGATGCCGGTTACCCACCGGACCCGTGTCGGGCGGCTGAAGCGGCCGGTTTACATTGAAAGTCTATGTGGAGACGCATCGAGGCGCGGCGAACCGTGAAGCGGCGCGTTTTGAGTGATTGAAGCGGCCCGGCGGCACGCAGCATTTCCTTTCCACGCACGCGCGCGTCCAAAGCAACCTACGCGTTGAGCAGCGTCGGATCGAAAAGTTGATGTTTTGCGGCTCGACGTTGCTCGACGCGTCCAGCAAACAATCGGGAGAGCCTCTGCTATGTGATTACACAACGACAACGGGACTTTTTTTGGACTTTTTAAACTTACCCCATCGAGCCTCCATGAATTGGAACCAGACTCCGGTAAGAAACTTGGCATTTTAAACAGTTGCTGCTGTCCGCTCCAGCGTACGATCACCCCAAACATAAAAAAACATTTTAATCTCAACAAAGACTGTCGGAGCTGCAGTTCGGCTCGTAGAAAACCCACTCCAGTAGGAGCGGGGGTCACGTTATGCTGATTTTATCTGCCAGCAGCATGAAAACACAACAACTGATGACCCTCTGCCTCCCCCTAGTGTGCGTCATAAGACGCGTCCCAGTGGGTACCCGGCATCAGTGACAGGCTGCCAAAAGGGGGCGGCAGGAGCGTTCTGACAATTTAGGTGGGTACCCGGCATGAGTGATAATAATAATAATAATAATAATAATAATGTCCTTTTCTGTCATCTGTGTATGTTTCCCATACACAGACGAAATTCGTCTCTGCATTTAACCCAACCACCACCAGGTGGTGCAGTGAGCAGCCATAGAAAGCGCCCGGGGAGCTGGAGAATTAGGTGTGCACTCATAGACACCCCAAGGTGTGTAGTGGCCGGGGCGCGAACCCGCGTCCTTTGGGTCCCAAGTCGGAAGCCTTGCCACTACACCATCTTGGCTCCTAGCAATAGCAGCATTGTGAGAGGGGGACAGTTGAACCCGGAGGCCTCCACCTCTGTTTAATGATGGGCAGTTTCTTTTCACAAAGATGGCCTCCTTTACTCCTCTCTCAAACCATTGTTCCTCTCTATCAAGGATGTGAACATCTTCATCCCTGAAAGAGTGACCGCTGGCCTGGAGATGAGTGTAGACCGCAGAGTCCTGACCTGATGATGTTGATCTTCTGTGCTGGGCCATCCTTTTGGCCAGTGGCTGTTTAGTTTCCCCGATGTAAGACTGATCACAGCCCTCCTGACACTGAACAGCATACACAATATTACTCTGTTTGTGCCGGGGGACTGGATCTTTGGGATGAACCAGTCTTTGCCGTAATGTATTTTGGGGTTTAAAAGCCACTGGGACGTTGTGTTTAGAAAATAAACGTCTCAATGTCTCTGAAACTCCTGCAACATATGGAATGACCACTGGTCTGGGTTCCTTCTTTTCACCTGATGGCTGGCTGGAGTCCTGTTTGGGTTTCTTCTCTGCTTTCAGGAAGGCCCAGTTAGGATATCCACATTTCTCTAGAGCCTGTTTTGTGTGTGATTTCTCCTTCTGTCTGGCTGCTGAGTTAGTGGGGATGCTGTCTGCTCTGTGATACAGAGTCCTGATGACTCCTAACTTGTGCTTCAGAGGGTGATGGGAGTCAAACTGTAAATACATTTTGCATGTAATGTATGTAATAATGTAATTTTGTAATGTAAAGACATTTTTTTGAAGGACCAGAGGACCATACTTAGCTTTTTTAGATTCTTCTACCTGGATTACTGAGCATGCATCAGGGTCTAACCTTGTTTTATTCATATGAGCAATGCTTATTCTTCAATATACTGTATTGATCATGGTTTANTATCTGCCATTACTCATAAGAATATCTTGTTCTAAAACTCTGGCGTGAAGGCAGTGGTTGTTCCATAATTCCTTCATAGAATGCTAGGCCTTTAGTTTTCATGCGCGGTAACATCAAAAAGTGCATTTACAATATCTGTTAAAAAAAAGACAACATGACTGAGACGTTAACTCAGGTTTTTATGGATAAATTTAATTTACAAGCACAGTTTGGTAGCTGCAAAACAAAAGTCTATATCCAAAGACTTGGATCGGCGTCAACCTGCAAAGACGTTCTGACAGGTGGGGAAACATTCACCAGGATAAAACCTTGCAACTCCTGTATCAGAGATGAGACAGCTTCTGCACAGCAAATCAATAACGTCCTCAGGCTGCGAGTGAATTTAGAAGAGGCTGTTTTCCTTTCCAAAGACAATGCTTTCCTAAACAAAACATTAGTAGATCCAAAAAACAAACCTAAGCCATGAGGTTATTAGTGTAAGTGGAAAAAAGCACAACTTAGAGGGCAAACAAGCAAGGCCTTATGGTTTTCAAGGTCTCCATTTGCTTTTCCATGTTCCTCTGTCAGGTGCAAAGAGAGGAGAGAGCACTGGAGAGAATGGTGAGTTGTAGAGGGTTAAAAGGCCATGGCTGGGATTATAGCACAAGTAGGGACCCCATACTGTGGCTTGACATGCCTAGCAGCTTACAGTGCATTTTTTTTCTGACAATGCAGGGTCATCCACTATCAGAAACCATGAAATGGTTTCAAGCTGAAAGACAAGTGGTCTGTTGAAGAGGTTTTTTTAATTTTTATCTGTTAGCATTTTTTTCCCCCTGAACAAAGTCATCGTCCAAAGTCAAAAATAAGGAAAATGCATTTGCATGCTTGCAAAGTTTGACCTCGAAAGACAGTGCAACACGCTCACAGGTTCTACAAACATTCAGGTCATGAAACCAAAAACACACTTTTTAATTATTACTAAAGAAAAACAACTTGTATTTCAACTACTCAAAGCCAGTCTTGTGTAGTAAGTAAGTAAGTAAGTAAGTAAGTAATGTTTATTTCTAGAGCGCTTATCACAGACATAAAATCACAAAGCGCTGTACAACAAAATCAATGGCAAAAGTATACACAGAATAAAACAAGCATAAAATCTACAAATATCAATCAATGCAAGATACAATAAAATCATGACATAAAAGCCTGAGCAAATAAAAGTGTTTTCAGTTGTTTTTTAAAAACCTCAACAGAGTCAGCAAAACGAAGCTGCAGGGGCAGACTATTCCAAAGCCTGGGGGCCACTGACTGAAAGGCCCTGTCCCCTTTAGTTTTCATCCGCGTACGTGGAACATCCAAGAAGTTCTGGGTCTGTGATCGTAGGTCACGGGCAGCAGAGTATTTAGTCAAAAGCTGACAAAGGTATACAGGAGCCTGGCCATTTAAAGCTCTGTACGTGAGCACAAGGACTTTAAAACGGATTCTAAACTCAACTGGGAGCCAGTGAAGTGAATGCAGAACTGGAGTGATGTGGCAGTATTTACTGGATCTAGTGAGAAGTCTGGCAGCTGCGTTCTGTATCACTTGTAGGCGTGATACAGAAGACTTGTCCAGGCAGGTAAAAAGGGCATTGCAGTAGTCTAGACGTGATGACACAAAAGCGTGAATAATGTTTTCCAGTTCAATTTTGGACACCATAGGTCGTATTTTAGAAATATTTCTTAGATGAAAGAAACAAGAACGGGAAATAGTCTTAATGTGAGTCTCAAAACCTAGTGAAGATTCAAATGTGACTCCAAGATTTCTTAGTACTGTAGTCTCCAGGCAGCCAGCCAGCATGGGGGCTGGCTAATCTTGTCACCAATGAACTCATCTGTCTGTCCACTCCATCCTTAGACATGTGCTAACATGCCATAATAATCATAAATCCACTCCTGCCCTGAGCTCAACAAGCACAACCTCCTGATTAAGGCCTCCTTAAGTCCCAAAGGTATCAGTGCTGAAGCTTCGCTTCTTTCACCCTCTACATCACACCACCTTGTCTGTAGGATTTCCATTTAACATGTCATAAAATGATGATGTGTGAGTAGGGAATGTCGAGTTGTTATACTCAAGAAGGGTTTCTGTGCATCCGACAAACATGAATTCCTCTCAGTGTGTCATCTAGTCTGATGTAGCAAAGGATTGTCTTTTATCAACAGCCAGCCATGACATTTCCAAATATTTAATACATTAGGGAATTTATTCTTCGGTCTGTATGCGTTTAAATGGATAACTCGTTTTCCTTGGAGGGAAAAGGAAATCTGGCCCCCCTCAGAGTTTTCAAAAGCCTTAAAAAATATCACATACCGTACACAACTTTTCCCATTTAATGAATCTGAGTTGTTTCATGGTGGGCTCCTCCATGGCTCTGTTGGCCTGGAGGTGGGATTTGGGTGGTCCAAAAGGGCAGGCAGAGCTTTGGTTCCCCCAGCTCGAGACACCTTGGCAGGGAGTGATTTCTCCTGCATCAGGGCACTCGTACACCTATCAACAGCTCCTCCACAAGAAGGCAGAAAAACAGGAGAGACTGTCACTCTATGTTGAAAAGTTAACATGTTTTTTTGGAGTCATGTTTATATTCATGCATGCATGACAAATGTGGATGTTTCAGAAATGTATCTGTCACTGAGATGAAGAAGAGCACTCTGACACACACAAGTGTTACTCTGGAACTCTATTGCTTGTGTTCGCACATGCAGGTAGCATGAGCTGCTTCCGTCAAACAGATTTGTTTTTTTTTTGAAATAAACTGTAATATCCTCTAAAGTGAATCAGTTTAGCAGTTCTCAAATGGTGTTTACCAAAAAGAGGGTAAAACGGTTTATAGACAAGTCATTTGAACTATAAAAAGTTTAAAATAGCATTAAGGAAGGAAAATCATAGTTTTTTGTTATTATATGTAGTCAACATGACGTTTCCTCTCGGTTGGCTTCAGAGTGCCTTGGAATGATGTCTGGGAACTACTCTATTTTTGGCCTATAAGTCACTTTTTTTTGCATAATTCACATGCCCTGCAACTTATAGGCCGAAGCAATGTATTTATGGATTTTTTCCCATATTCATAAACCAATTTTTGGCTGAGATATGACCGTTTTCATTTATTCTGACAAAAAAAATTGAACACTACCACTTTCTGCCTAGCCTGGCCCTCGCCTTCCTGCACAGCTCCGCTCAATTCTCATTTCCTTTCACTGCTCGGTCTGGGACTTCTCCCATAGACAACGATTTCTCCGGCTGATTTTTGACCGGACCAATCAGAGAACAGAAGGGGCGGAGTTTTTGGCCCCTAACCCACGCCCCCACCTGTCCCAGCGCGCAGCCAGCGAGCAGCCGCATGTTCTCATTCAAAGCGATGCAAAGCGATGCAGGACTGTTTTATATGTGACACAAATGTGTTAAATTCCCCTTCTTAATCCCTTATCTGGAGTTTTCTTTTGTTTTTTTGCCAAAAGTCAAGTGATCGCTCCCTCCTCCCTCCTCCTCCTCTCTCTCCGCTGAGTGCAAAGAATAAGGAAATGACTGAGGTTGTCACGAGAGAATTAAACTAGGGTTTTACGTTGCTGCCCGAGTCCCTGCATATTTTCTGGTCTTCTGGTGTGCTGGACCAGCGCTACATGGTTTTATTTTATTTTATTAGAACGTTTTATTAACATATAAACACAGAATATGCAGCGGCAGCGAGAGACTGCAGCAGGAGGCGGAGCTGAAGTCAAGTTCGGCAGAGCACAGAGGGGGAGGGAGCAGAATGCTTTCCCTGTTCAAAATTTTTCTAAGATCCAATGGTTTTGTTCCTCAGGCAGAGGCCACGCCTCCAGCAAGAATCGTTTCTTTATGGAGAAAGTCCAGACCCTAGTACGAAGCGAAGTGAAGGACAAGGGTCTGGTTTTAACCAGGCTACTTTCTGCCACTTGATGGCAGAAAAATAGTAGTAGCAGAATGACATGCCGTTGTATCATGTAATAGGAAAACGTGGCTAAAATGACAAATTAAAGAAAGTTCAAGACAAAAATAACTGGACTTTATTTATTATACTTTTACTTTATATTGTATTGTTTTTGTCTTGAACTTTTTTAATTTACCATGTCCTGGATGACTGAGAATATGCATCAGCAATTAACAACGCAATGAGTCTGCCATAGCCTTCCACCTTTGTTCTGCTCGCTGCTGGGAGCAACTTCAAACCAGTTGCACTGCCCTGGTGAAATGCAGCTAATTTTACCATTAAAGTGTATTTATTAAGTAAAAGTTCAACTGAGACACACCTTTCGAGCAAACAAATAATTGTTTTAGATGCTTTTCTTCATCCTGTCAACTTGACCCATTTCCCACAGTTCTTGTTAAATCCTGTCTCCCGTCTCTGCTCCCTATCATCACTAATATCAATGGCATAGTTACATTGAAAAAGTAACTTAGTTAAAGTGAAACTAAACCCAGGTTGAGACGGTAACTCCTCCTTCCAAAATCTCCCTGAAAATGGGCGTGTTGAGAGACAAGGAGGGGTGGAGGTAGAGTTGTGCTTTTGTTCACGCCTCCACCTGCAACAACCTAAAACAAATTACCGTATTTTCCGGTGTATAGGTCGCACCTTTTTATGGTTTTTTTCAAGGCCTGCGACCTATACACCAGTGCGACCTATATATGGCTTGTTATCACTTTCGGCGAAACAAGTTTTTAAATCCAGCTTATTTCACAATTACGTTCATTTATTAAGGAAAGTTCAGCTCAGACACATATTTGCTATAATTTTTATCAAACAAATGATTGTTTTTAAGTGTTAATCTTCTTAAAAGCCTTGCTGTGCGCCAGAGATGGGGACTCGAGTTTGGGACTCGGACTCGAGTCGCACTTAAGTCGCAAAAACAGAGACTTCAGACTCGACTCGGACTTGCATTCACTTGCATTCAAAAGACTTCCAACTCGACTCGGACTTGCATTCAAAAGACTTCCAACTCGACTCGGACTCGCCATTTGAGACTCGTGAGCATCGAGAATTGTTCTGAACCGGGACTAACTGTGCGGTTTTCCCGAAATCGTTCAAAATATTAATTTGCGATTCCTATGTTCGATGCTAGTTAGCCAACCGGAAGTAGCCGCCACCGAAAACCAACGAAGAAGAATCCACCGGAAGTGTGCATCTGCTATCGATAGCGTACTAATTTAATAAAATGACCAGTCAGGTCAGTGCAGCACTTGCAATAATTTTCTATCATGCAAAGGAGGGTGGAGAAGTAAAATAGTGTCCCGTCTTTGACGTACTCCACCGGATTATTTTTGCTTCGTATCCGACCGGAAGTACAGAGTGGTCCGTCTGCAAAACGCTCCGCCGAACTTTTCGCTAATCGCTACCTCTTCGACTCCATCAGGTAAATAAATAAACTATAAACTACATCTCATACCAACATTAAGGCAGCTAACAAGTTATACTCCGCTTAAAGCGGTAAGTCAGCTCAAATACACACGATGCTAACGTTAGCTTGTATTTTTTCTTAGACAAACGACCTGAAATGGCTTCACAGTGTTCAGTTCACCAGTGACTGTCCAAGGTAAAAACGTCAGTGTTAACTGAATGAAGAGTGCCACAGAACAGTTACAGCATATGTTGTGAAAAGGTTGCATCCCTTTTCAGATGTGGATTCAATTCAACCATGGACTGCACTTACATTGCACTCAAATCCAACACTTATTAACATTCTTAATTCATTTAAAGTTCTCTGTGTCTTTTAAAATGTTTTAATGTCTCTAGTTTTCATTATTATATAATTTCTGTTTATGTTCTCTTTCATTCCATTATGAGTGAATGTCACAGTTTGAAGAATTATTGAATAGGTTAGTTAGGCAATAACAACAGAGCTAATAATTGTATACATTCTCAGTCTTAAAAATGATTTAATAATCTCTTTTTACTGATAATACTGATAAACCTGTTGTTTGTTTAGGAACCTCCCTGCAGTCTGTCCAGAAAGTCTCCACTGGAGGAGCGTTTTGCTGAGGAAGAGGCACAACATAATTTCACAGCTCCATGTCCATGAAGAAACAAATGGAGAGAGGGCTGCAGATACCAGGACATCCCACCAGCTGTTCTGTCTGAAGATCCTGCTGCTGGGTGGAACCAGGTTAGCCCATCAGTGGGAGCTCAGTAACATGACTGCAGCATCAGACACTGGACAATATTATTTGTACTGTATAATAATAATAATACTGTATATGTTTGTGAGTCCTCCATGTTGGCTCTCTGCCCTGTGAGAAATTCATAGTAAATGTAACAAAAAGGAAAAAGTTCATAGCATTAAATTCAAACAGAAGTTCAAATTATTTCATCCTGAAATAACTCTGGCTAACTACTGTAGCTTTTTTATAACATGGAGTTAAACTCAAAGCAGTCTCCTCAGATAAATAGTGTTACCATTATTTTTATATTAAAGTTTCTGTTAACTTATTATTTTTATATTAAAGTTTCTGTTAACTTATTATTTTTATATTTGATTGTTTCTGTTCAGTGCCCTGAGACAACTTGTGACTTGGAGCTATACAGTATAAATAAACTGAACTGAATTGAATTGAGGAGAGACATTTAATGTAATGTTTTGGCCTCTACATTCAGATAAAAATAAGCTGTAACGTGTAGTCAGTCACTGCCTAAAAGGTTGTTAGCAGCTGCTACAAACAAGCTTAGCGTCAGTGTGTTAATCTAATGTTAACCTGGATATTTTTAAAAGGAGAGACATTTAATGTCCATTGTTTGCGAATGAATAGCATACATTCATTCACGGTGTCACTCAAATATTAGGGACTTGACTTGGACTTGACTTGGACTTGAGATCAGAGACTTGAGACTTGACTTGGACTTGAGATCAATGACTTGAGACTTGACTTGGACTTGACCTGGACATGAGATCAGAGACTTGAGACTTGACTTGGACTTGACCTGGACATGAGATCAGAGACTTGAGACTTGACTTGGACTTGAGATCAGAGACTTGAGACTTGACTTGGACTTGCAAAAAATGACTTGTGAGCATCTCTGCTGTGCGCTCCTGTGGCAGACATTTGCAGCAGAGCTAAACGTAGGTGCGACCTATACACAGGTGCGACCTATCTAGGGATTTTTCCAAT
Source organism: Garcialebias charrua (assembly GCA_038048925.1). Taxonomy (NCBI): domain Eukaryota; kingdom Metazoa; phylum Chordata; class Actinopteri; order Cyprinodontiformes; family Rivulidae; genus Garcialebias; species Garcialebias charrua. The sequence goes on from JBBPBX010024477.1 coordinate 36,174, forward strand.
CTATTGGTAATAATTGGATGGTGCAACCTATACACAGGTGCGACCTATACACCAGAAAATACTGTAAACCTCTAGCCAACAACATACACCAAGCAACAACAAAGAATAAACATGTAGATGTAGATTGAGAATGAACTTTCTGGTCTTGAACCACTTTGGACATGTCTGCCTGCCTGGGAGGAGTCGACGAGGGACAAGCCCCCAGAAACCATCTTGGCTACAGCAAACTGGTTGGTCCACTTAAGTTGTTTACTTGGTGGGGTAGCTTCAGTTTGCTTTGGACTGCTCTGACTGACGAAGCCCTCTGGAGTGAGGGTGAAACGTTTCTACTAAAAAGAAACTGTCCAGATGAACTGATTGAGAATGAGCGGATTTGATACCTGGACTATTGAGAATGAACTTTCTGAACATGTAGATGTATTTATCCATTCCACCCATTCCATCCAAAACCAAAGGCCTAAAAAAATGAAAATGAAAATAAAAATAAAACCGCTTGTCAGGAGTGAAATGCAGCATTTCCATATAAGGTATGCACTTCTCATCTCTGCAGGGGATTGGCTCTGCTTGAACCACCTGTGTGACATCACACATGAGCAGACATGTCACACATGAGCGTTTGCACAAATAAGAAAATTAAGGTGTAATCCACCAGTTCAACCCATAGAACTACCGTAAACACATTTTTAGACCAAATATTGCCAAATATTGCCAATTTACACAGATATGCACAATTATGTGAGAATAAACACAGCCAGTGCTAGATAACATTTTAAACACATTCTAGGGAGTTTATCAGCTAAAAAAAGTTAATTTTGGGTTTAGTCGCACTTTAAGTTACTGATTAGTCCTTGGGAAAAGTAACTTAGTTAAGTTACTGATTACTTGATTTTGAAAGTAACTAAGTTAGATAACTAAGTTACTTTATTAGTTACTTTCAGCAGCCGCTGACAAGAACCCTCTGTCACAATACATAAAAAATTTAAATGTTTTAAGAAAATAATTACTAATAAAAAATATTCAAAAAACAAAATACAGTACAGTAGTCTTTCTTGACTTCATTAAACATAAATACTTGTTTTTATAAAACCTAAAATAGTCTGAGTTCATTAAACATAAATACTTTTGATAAAAAATAAGGTAGTATTTCTTGATTTCATTATCATAAATGAAGGTTGAATGAATAAAGAAATACTTGGTTTATATTAAAAAAATAGTGTCTTTCTTGACTTCACTAAACAAATAACATTTTTTACAAAAAAGACTTATAAAATGTTTATTTTGAAAATGTGTCAAGTAAACAATACGTTTGTATAAAAATAAATAAAAGCATGAGCCACTGGCCAAAAGGATGGCCCAGCACAGAAGATCAACATCATCAGGGGCCTCATGTACAAAGACTTGCGTGGATTTCTTACTGAAAAGTGCCGCACGGTCAAATCCAGAAATCTGCGTACGCACAAAAAAATCCAGATGTATCAAACCGTGCGTACACCTGAATCCACGCACATTCCTTTTGTACATCACAATTAACGTGGAACTGAGCGCACGTGAGACACCTCCCCTGACACGCCTTCATTTACATATGTTAAACAGATGCAAATTACTTCCTGCATGTGTGAAGGACATGTTTGTTTGATCCCTGCGCGATCAGAAATGATTTCTAGATTCAGGAAAATAATGAATTTAATATAATATGAGTGAGGAAAAAATCCTAAGTAAGAATAGTAATAAAATGTGTTCATCACGCAAAGAACGAGTGATTGTGTGTCGGTATTTGTGTGTGCGCGCACCCTGCTTTGGTGCGCAACCGGCTCATCCATTCATTCTGAGTGAAAATATTAACTTTGCGCACGAGTTTATTACCATAATTACTGTAAACACAGAGGAACTTAGATGTTTGGTAGAACATAGATCTTTGTTTATTTAATAGATGATATGAAGAAACGGGTCTGTGCGTCTCAGTGGAGAGTTTTCATGACATGACGTGATGTTGGAGTCTCCAAACGCTGCGCGCGCCGCAGCCTTGTGCGCAGTCTGTCTGTGAAGCTTTTACTCTCCTACAAGTTATATATGGTGTACTTTCACGTGTCATTTTGGAGAAATCTACAATAAACGCAGATTATGAATCACCTCCAGCTGCCGTGTAACACCGGCGAGGGTGCGCGCGCGCTCCAAAGCGCGACCACTCAGCCTTTGGAATCATATAGATGAGACATTCCATTGGACATGAATCGGCTTTGTGTGGACTGGACAGCCCTGATCGGCCTGCCAGCTCCCTCAGGAAAGCTCGGGAACAGTTTGATCGCTGCTTCTGCATGTGCACGCGTGATGCACGGCTCCTGTGTTGCTCCAGAGCGCAGCAGTGCCAAACTGAAAAATGATTATTTCTGAAAACGGCTGATAAGCCATATCCTAGATCAGAAAATTATATCTGTTTATAAATAAATGCTCTGCGTGTTACACTATTTATTATATCCTCCAGTAAGGCTGAATGAATCCGTTCCTGTTAAATTTATTTTTTGCACAACTTTGCGCGTCCTTTATTTAACTGCGTCATGTGGATGTAATACTTGTTAATCGTGTGTTTGGTGGGAATATTAATCATTTTCACATCATGAACAGTTAATAATAATAATAATAATAATAATAATGAATTCAATTTATAACGCACTTTTCATTAATGAAAATCTCAAAGTGCTACAAGGTGCAACAGAATTAAATGTCAATAAAACAATTAATAAAACAATTAAAATCAACAACAGTATCAGCTAGATCAAAAGTAGAATCATGAGGAGGTAGAGTATGCTCGGTTGAAAAGAAAGGTCTTCAAGCCGCTCTTAAAGTCAACCACAGATTGTGGGGCTTCAGTTTTTCAGAATCACCTGTAAGTGTCGCCAAAGGCACAAAAACCACCGAAACGTGCGTACGCCAGCCATGGGGCTGGCGTGGGAATGCGCACATATCCACGTTCAGTTCAGTTTTGATACATACGGAGTTTTGCGTGGATAGTGACGTATGCAAGGTTTCTGTGCGTACGCACGGTTGATACATGAGACCTCAGGTCAGGACTCTGCAGTCTACACTCATCTCCAGGCCAGCGGTCACTCTTTCAGGGATGAAGATGTTCACATCCTTGATAGAGAGGAACAATGGTTTGAGAGAGGAGTAAAGGAGGCCATCTTTGTGAAAAGAAACCGTCCATCATTAAACATAGGTGGAGGCCTCTAGGTTCAACTGTCCCCCTCTTACAATGCCGTCTGCTATAGTGAGGTAAGAAATATATTTTTAAGCGTTTATTTAGCTAAATTTAAAGAAACAAAGCGTCCGGTTTGACCCGCCTGGCGCCTGCATAAAAGTCAGCGAACTTTTTTTATAAAATCCAGCTGATTTGAACATTTCGTTAAACTCAGGAGTTTGTCTACTATTAAGTCAGCTCAGAAATATATTTTTTAAGCGTTTATTTAGC
>JBBPBX010024478.1:0-15279 GCA_038048925.1 Garcialebias charrua
TAACAAACAGAGTTGACTCCAAGAGTTAATGCAAAAGCTTTAAGCAAATGCTTTGTGCACAGAGTAAGTAGCCCTTCGTGTATGTGTTGTGACTGACTCTCAGCTACTGCAACACCAACGTTCAACACAGTAACTGTACAAATGTCTGGATTATAGATACTGTGTGTATTCTAATGTAATTTGGCAGTGGTCTCCATCTTAAGTTGGGTTGGTTCAACCAATAATCATTTGTAGAGTTACATTAAATTACTTTCTGCAAGTGGTCAGTGGTTTGTGAGATACCGTAATTTACAGACTATAAGCCACTACTTTTTCCACACGTTTTGAACACAGCGGCTTATACAATGCTGCGGCTAATTTATGGATTTTATTTATTCATTTTTGGTTAGGCTAATGAGCTTCATGTCACCCAAACATTTGGCTTCATCACATCAAGGCGCTCACATAGCTGCCCAATACATGTCTCTCTTGGTGGGTAGCTATCAATGAATTCCTGGTAGACTACTGTACTGTATATACATTTTTTTACCAGCCATGTCACAGGCACTGACCAGAAAAAAAACATTTAATGTATTAGTGTTACCGGTACGTATTTAATTAAAAGTTTAAAAAATATATATTTCTGCATAAATATCTCATTTTAGAACGTGAACACCTGCGGCTTATAGACAAGTGCAGCTTATTTATGTAATTTTTTCAAAGTTTCCTTTTTATATTTTGTGGGCGTGGCTTATATTCAGGTGCGCTCAGTAGTTCATAAATTACGGTATTTTACTAATAGACAAAGCTGACTTCAAATACATACAGTATACAAGGAACATTTTCAAACAGCAATGTAGCACAGACTGTTAGTGCTCAGAATACGTGTTGAGGATTATTACAAGTTACTACCCCAACAACATTTTGCTCTGTATTGGTAACATTTGCTGAGTTACAGCCATTTCTGGTTGATTAACTGTGAAGGCTATCTTGAAATGTTTTGATTGTAATAGTTATTCAGTTGTAGATGTTATTTTATTGAAAACTTTCTGCAAGTTCAGTTAAAATTTCTGCAATGGTTCATCTGATATTTGGAAACAGACGTGCACACAGACATGGACAAAAAGATTATTGAGCACCTTTTATTTTCAGTGTCGGGCTACATTTTATTTAGCTCTTTATCTTTTGCTCAAATATACAGGTACAGGTAGTCCTGGGGTTACGACGGTCTCGAGTTATGACGTTTCGTGGTTACGGTGCATCTCCCATTAAAAAAATGTAAAAAAATATTTGTTATTTTTTTTTAAAGCCGAGTTACGCAGTTTCCAGTTTTACGTAGTAAACGTAGCGGCGGAGGAATATGTTACGCATGGACCAAGGTTGATTTCAGAACCAGCGCGAAGCAGTGGAAAAGTACAGGCGGAGACCTTGTAAACGTTCTGGACCGAGGTTGACGGCGGTTTTACGTTGTAAACGAATAGAGAATATGGAGGATGGACCGAGGTGTCACCAGCATCCAAGTAGGCTATTAACTGTTTTTGCACTTCATTATGGCTCCAAAACGTATGTGTTTTTTGATAATTATGTAGGGTACTGTGTTAGGATAGGCTAAGTGCTTGGTAACATGTACAGGGAGTCCTCGACTTACGGCGCCCCCGACTTACGGCAACTCGGACTTACGAACGCGCTCCGAACAGTACTGTTGTACAGTAAATACTGTACAGGTATGTGTTTATAGATGAATGTGTGGTGTAATGTGTTAGCTAACTGTTTGTAAATAAAGTTCTGTGCATGTTTATGGACCAGTATGTACCGTAAACACCGGTGTATAATACACACTTTTATTGCTCATTTGAATGTCCTGCGTATTATACACCGAAGCGTATTATATACAGATTTTTTCCCATATTTTTAGACCCATTTTTGGCTCTGATTCGCTGTTTTTCACTTTGGCCTAAAAATGGTGCTGTACCAGTTTCGGCCGCTATGGGCGCTAATGCGCCCTGTAGTCTGTTTACCTGCAGACTGTACCTGGAGGCGTATCCTGGCGCCATCTAGTGGCCATAAAAAATACTGTCACGGCAGCGCGTATTATACACCGAAGCGTATTATCTACCGATTTTTCTGATTTATTTCCAAATATTGAACAAAGCATATTATATATCGGAGCGTATTATACACTGGTGTTTACGGTACGCTTGTTCAGTCTCAATCCGATAAACGGGTGTGCGGCGCTGCGTTAGCTGACATTCCCGCGACTTACGGCAAAAATCCGGACTTACGAACGACACGTGCTATGGGTTCTGACACGTCAAAATCAGGTTACGAACGGCCTGTAGGTCCGGAACTCGTTCGTAAGTCGGGGACTCCCTGTATATGGAGAAGTATGTACGTATATTTCGACTTACGTCGAAATTCGGTTTACGACGCTGCGTAGGAACGGAACTCCGTTCTAAGTCGAGGACTACCAGTACTAAGAAACCAGAAAATGTCTTCTCTTTACCCTGTAGCTGTTTATGGACCTCAAACAGAATAGATAACAGCCCAATCAGCTGCAAGTTCCCTGTATAGACATTTTGAACATTATTCCTGCTCAGTGATAACTTTTTTGTCTTTTAGTATCAAGCTCTGTTGTGATCACACAGATAAAAAGTTCTGACAGATCAATGATGTCAAAAAAACACATCAATATTCGCTCCAGTCTGTCTTTGGCTCTGATCTGTTGTTAAACCACATAGCAGCTTGTTGAGCATTAGCGTGCCGCAGCGCTGAGGCCGGGCGTCTGGAAGCAGTGCGTGTAAACTGCGGGTGGGAAAGCAGGCAAAGCTGCGGCGTGGTGAGGGGTGGAAGCAGAGCAAATGCTAATTCGCACCCAGCCACACGTGAAATAAGCTCGAGATCTAACCCTGAAGCTGACAGCAGTGGCAGCCCGTGGTGCGACCACATCCGGGAGAGAAAAAAAAAATTAAAGATCTGTTGTGGCTGCCAGCGAGCCCGAGCTCTCGCCTGACTCGTCGTCTCCTGAGGGGCTGATTGAAAAAGAGTCCGCTGGAAGGCGTCTTCGTGCCTTCCGTGCGCAGCAAGGCTAGGTGAGAGATTATACTCAACCCACATCTCTATTGCCAGGCAACAGAGGAACGTGAAACCAAACTGGATTTGGGATCGTTTTTTGCTTGTAACCCACCCACGGCACTGAATGTGTAATTACCAGATGTTCTGGGACTTATCAAAGACTTGTCTGCCTCTCGATGAGCATATTTTGATTTTTTTATCTTTATACCCAAAACTGCAACTTATCTTAGGCCATGCTGGCCAGCCTAACCTCGAGTGTCCCAATTTGGGCCACTCGAGGAAAACATTGATTAAAAAAAAAGTCATATCTCAGTTTTATCATTGGTTTGTACCCACTAAATGATAGGGTGAATGAATATTATTCCATCCACAAATGGTAGGCACCTGGCTCATGGCTACAGCTACACAGCTGGCCCTCCTTTTCTCCCTGCCACTTGCTGGCATCTTTTTTAGGATCCTGTTGTGATGCAAGCTGGCAGTTGGAGCAACAACTTCCCCCTACATGAGAGCTGTGGCCCTGGCATGTGGCCCAGCACCCATTACACCAATCCAAACAACATCCATCAGCATCTGGACCAAGGGGCAGGAGCTGTACCTTTTCCCTCTCTACACATGTTCTCTACATATGCAATCACGTTCCAACAACATTGTGTTCCTGGCAGCAGAGACCTGCAGAGGGACTGACACGTTCCCCCCCTCAGGAGGGTTTAAAGATGAAGCCAAAGCCTAACTGAGGGACAGAAAAGCAGGGAGGAGGTGTCATTGCTGTCTCCGTAAGGACTGAAAAGCTCAGATTACAGTTTTTCATATTTATCACCTGCCGCCATGAAAGCCAGGGCACACTGTAAATATTGTTTGCCTGTATGTCTGTTAGCAGAATACGCCATGAATCACTGGTATGGATTTATATTAGGGATACAAAGAAAAACCAGTTTGCACCAATTTATGGACATGCACAATGCAACTGCATCAGTGGAGCAACGGTGTACTGGTCCAGTTTTGGGAATACAGTAGTCCCTCGTTTATCGCCGGGGATCCGTACCCTGAAGACCGGCGATAAGTGAAAAACCGCAAAGTAAGAACAGTAGTACAAGTAGTAAGTAGTAATTAATTTTAATAAATAAATAAACAAGTGCTGGGTTTATATTTTTTGTTCAGTATAGATGAATCAGTTTATTAGAAAATTGTGCTGATAAAATCAAAGCAATTAAATAATTAAAAGTCGGCAGGCAGGTGTGTTTTGACATACTGGCATACACTATAAAAAAATTGTCAAAAAGTGCAGTTGCGTATGTGTGACTAAAAGATTCCCTGTCATCTTTTTTTATTTTTATTTATTTTTTACAGCAGACAGCTTTTCTTCTGGATGCACTTCCTGCTGTTTAGCTGTATTGTTAATTTTTTTTTCCTCTTTAGTGGCACCTACTGTTTAAGAGGAGAACTGCAGCAGCGCAGGTGTAAACAGCAACAAACACTATAAAAATGTGCTTCAAGCAATGTAAATTTACTAATATTTTAAGAGGAAAAAGGTCATGTTTTATTCTTTACAAAGTAAAAAAAAAATGCTGTTCATGTACTGTACTAAGAGTCTTTAACACATCTACTATTGGTAGGACTATTCATTTTGTACCTAGGCTTATTTTTTTGTGTACTTTTTTATTTGTGTTTCAGATTTTATGACAATGTTTTGCTATTTTAAACAAGATCTGTTTGTAAATATTCATTTTTTAAACAGTAAATATTTATTATCAATAACTGTTTTAAGATAATTTCTCGTCTTTGTGGCATTAAACTGCAATGCGTTTAATCAAAACTCGTATTGATCTGCACCATATTAGGTTTAAAGGCTGGATCAGATCCCATTGTACTGTTATTTTATGCCCATGTACCTTGAATAAATTGGATCATTGGCACTGTATCAAGCTATGTATTGTATTGGCCACAGACCAGAGTTGCACAAGCCTAATTGCAATAAACCTCTTAAAAAGTAATCACCAGACGTCCATCTATAACTAATTAGCTACTGGAGTCAACAGCTGGCCACCACAGCTAATTGACCTTTGTAAATGCAAAAGTAGCTACAATTCTGTTATTTTACATAAATATTTAGCTAACATTTGTTGCAATAGACATGCAGAGTTATCCCATGACAGATCATTGACAGATTATGCAAAATATTGTCTTACTGCATGACAATGCACGCTATGCTAATGTCAAGATTTGACCAAATCAGTCACAACTATCATTTTTCAACATAAAAATATTATTTTAGTTTAAAACTTCGACATGAAAAAAATAATAATAAAAAATACTTCGACATGAAAGGCAGTGGATATTAAGATTGACTTCAAGGAACTGTAGGTCTTTATTTGAATTTGACAATAACATGAAAAATACCATGTTTTATTTTACACTCAAGATGCCACTACCCTCCATGCTAGCCATTTTTAATATAGTTGGCAGTTCAAAACAAGGGATGAAGTCAAGGTGTCTCTTCAAGTTAAATCTTTACTAAAACCATGCTATATGTATACAGCTTTTAGTTACATTATATCGACTTCCATGTGCATGTACTCATTGTAAATGTGCATCCACTGTTTTTTTTTTGTTTTTTTTTTACTTTCTGAGACAGAGAGATTAATTGGTGAAGAAACAGCAGGAGGCCAGTAGTACAGCTCATTATCTCTTGACCAGGGAGTGACAGCAGTTTAACTATTCTGTGAGTGATGTATGGAGGAATCAACAAGGCTCACCTGTGCACTGTCCAAAGTGTTCCACTGCAATGTCCTTGTCCTGCCTACAGGCTATGGTCCTCAGCTGACACTGATCGGCGTAGGTCACCCCATCTGAGCCACACACCTGCTCAGGTGACAGAGACGGATGGATGGGAGACAGTAACACATGTTAACTCCCAATGGGCTACTGAAACAGGGTACTTGTGTTTTTAAAAATGTGTGGCTCAAAACCCACCTTGGATTTGTTTTTTATGTTGCAGTCGGGTAACGGGCACTCGCAGTGGGCTTGGCCGTTCACCTCAATGCAAGAAGCTCCAAAACTGCAAGTCAAGTCTTTACATGATTTGGGGGCATTAGGCCCTGTGGATGAAACAAGTTAGGCTTTTAGTCATTATTTACAGTGCTATGACAACCTAATTTGCAAAAATCATAAGTAGGTAGGTGTGTTGCAAAGCAATCCTCACATGCATACTGAATAAATTATTTCTACTTTCAATCAAAGTAATGCCAGAGTCAACAAAACTGGTTTCAGAAAATGTATTTTATATTACAAGAAAGTTAATTCTCAATAGTCCAGGTATCAAATCCGCTCATTCTCAATCAGTTCATCTGGACAGTTTCTTTTTAGCAGAAACGTTTCACCCTCACTCCAGAGGGCTTCCTCAGTCAGAGTAGTCCAAAGCACACTGAAGTTAACCCACCAAGTAAGCAACTTATGTGGACCAACCAGTTTGCTGTAGCCAAGATGGTTTCTGGGGGCGTGTCCCTCGTCGACTCCTCCCAGGCAGGCAGACATGTCCTATATTACCTTTGTTTTGAGCTTTCAACATTTTCATACTGAATAATCAAAGTTTAGCAACCATTGCCTCTTTGATTTCTGTTTTATTTAAAATGTTAGTTACAGTAGTAACATTTTAATTTCAGAACCGTTATCTCGCGTTAGCAGCTTTTAAAAAAAAACTTTTGAATTAGCATGAAATAATTTACATTGTTTAAACAAATTGTCGTTCTTGCTACTAAAACATGAATACCAAAAGGATGGCTTCATTGTTTTAATAATTAGGGTGCTCTTGGAGTAGAAACCACTAGATCACTCACTGAGTTCATATTTTAAAGAAATAATAAAAACTCAGACTGGATTTTGAAATTTTTAAATAAAACTGTATTGTCCATCCATCCATTTTCTTCCTCTTATCCGGGGTCGGGTCACGGGGTTAGTAGCCTAAGTAGGGAGGCCCAGACTTCCCTCTCCCCAGCCACTTGGAGCAGCTTCTCCGGGGGAATCCCAAGGCGTTCCCAGGCCAGCCGAGAAACATAGTCCCTCCAGCGTGTCCTGGGTCTTCCTCTGGGTCTCCTCCCAGTGGGACATGCCCGGAACACCTCACCAGGGAGGCGTCCAGGAGGCATCCTAACCAGATGCCCGAGCCACCTCAACTGGCTCCTCTCGATGTGGAGAAGCAGCGGCTCTACTCCGAGTCCCTCCCGGATGACTGAGCTTCTCACCCTATCTCTAAGGGAGAGTCCAGACACCCTGCGGAGAAAACTCATTTCAGCCGCTTGTATCCGAGATCTCGTTCTTTCGGTCACAACCCAAAGCTCATGACCATAGATGAGGGTGGGAACGTAGATCGATCGGTAAATTGAGAGCTTTGCCTTTTGACTCAGCTCTCTCTTCACCACGACAAGTGCCCGCTTCACTGCGGACGCTGCACCTATCCGCCTATTGATCTCTCGCTCCATTTTTCTCTCATTCATGAACAAGACCCCGATGTAATTAAACTCCTCCATCTGGGGCAGGAAAACTGTACTGTGTTTGATGTTTGTTTATTTATTTATGAGTTACAGCATGTACAGGTAGTCCCCGACTTACGAGCGAGTTCCGTTCCTACGAGTCGCTCGTAAGACGAAAATTCGTACGTCGGAACACGAAACACGTGTTCTCGTAAGTCCGGATTTTCGGTCGTAAGTCGGAAAATTTATGCTAGCGCTACTACGAACACTCGTTTTTCATCACAAATGTTCATACTAGTTCATAAACATGCTCAGAAACTTGTTTCCAAACGGTTAGCTAACACACTTTCATCTAAAAACACATGAAAGTGCTGTATTTTTTGTATGTTCTTTACAAATTTACTGCTTGTTCGCCAGCTCGTAAGTCCGGAACCTCGTAGGTAAGAGCGCTCGTAAGTCGGGGACTACCTGTACATTATATTAAAACCCAGTTCACCCCATTTTTCAATTGGGTTGTAGTTTCACATCAAGTTGGCCTGAGAGCTTGGGGATTCTGTGCAGAATCTTAGTTGTTCCTAGGACTGCGCCATTTTACACAGAGATCACTGAGGTTGTTCCTGGGGTCTGCTGGAGCCACTATTCCAGTTTGGGTGTCACAGCACCGATGGGGTTGCTACATCTATCACCACTGCTTTCTTCTGTAGCTTGTCAACCATCGCAATGTCCGGTTGGTTAGCCATCAGCTGTTTGTCAGACTGGATCTGGAAGATCCACGGTAACTCTGTCATCCTTCACCGTTCTTGCAGTCTTCCACTTTTATATGGAAGATCAGAGATTCAGGGTTCAAAGCTCGGTGCATACATCCTTTGAGGTTTAATGAGCATTAGACATAGAATTAATACCGTCGGCTTGAATATCACAGGATTAACAAGGTCCACACAAGTTGTTGGGTAACTAAGCTATTCTGATGAGAAACGAGACTCTGGAACAAGATATTTATGGATGAGGGAAGATATATATGCAATATATACTGTATGTACGCTCATTACATTTTAAGTTTCAAAGAGCGCAACAGTATTTTAAAACTGCAGTCAAAATGAAGTATATTTTCATTATTATTTTTTTGTCCCACAGAAAAACTCTCTTAATGCTTGTTTGGAGTTGTATTGTTGCAGCAGCTGCAGCCATGGAGCTGCATCCCTTCACCGGGTTGTAACAGTCTTTGCCACGTTCCAGCATCACAGAGGCATACAGTGCACCAACCACTTAGCTCCTGCTTTTATACGCTTCCCCCTCTGAGAATCGCTCTTTTTATCTGACTGTGTGTGGCGGAGTGCCTCACTACTGTGCCGGGACTGCCGGCTTCATTAAGCATTTGACTTCCAGTCGATGTCAGATGGTGAATCTTAATCAAGGAGCTGCAGGCCCCCCACAGCAGGAACTAACCTTTCCTTCAACCGTTTATTTATTTTATTTTTACTTTGTGCAATCACTGGGGCGGTTTACATTATTAATCAAAAGCAATCAATAGTGCTTACACACAGATCTAAGCATACCGATGTACAGTAGGTACTGTACATTGTCCAAAATGCAGCTTGATACAGAAAAAAATGAAAACATCAATGGGAATTGCATCATGAACGGCCCTTTTGTACACTTGACTATTTTCCTAATCACTATTGATTAGCTATCTTGCAGCCACTTCTTTCTTTGTCAATAAACCTGACAGATGTGAAGGAGAGATTGAAAATGGGCTGGCTGCCATTAGGCTTATCCACTAATCGGATAAGTGAAAGACAGACTCCTAAGAGTGAAAGAGAGTAGCTGAGAGGGAAAAGAAGCTTGTGCGTCTTTTTTTTTTTTAAAGCGCAGATGACGGTGCTCTCTCTTGTTACCGTTGTCACAGCCATTCATGCCCATCTTGCTTCCATCTGGGCAGACGTTGCACTTCATGCCCTTCACGCCCGTCTTGCAGGAGCACAGACCAGACATCTGTTCGCAGTCATCTCGGACCGAGCCCACGGGATCGCAGCTGCACGCTGCGGTGAAGGAGTGGAGAAAAGAAGCATTCGATTAGAAAATAATATGCAATCAAAGATTAGACAAGGACAAAACGAGGAACATTTGGTTTACAGTGAACGCAGCGCATATGAGGCACCATCAGCCTCTCTGGGCACCTTTTACCAAGATTCATCATTGTCTTAAATAGGGATGCACCGATCCACATTTCTTACTTCCGATCCGATCCATAAATCTGGGTATCGGTCGATACCGATACTTTTCCGATCCGATACCGTTCAGGTACATGAGGCTGTAATAATGAATTTCTTGAATGGAGAGCACGTGTATTACACCATACTGTACTCTATGACTTCTGTCTTAACATTGTGTGAGTTAAACCCAAAGAAGACACTCTGAACCTCACAACAAGTAAAGTATTACCCAAACTTTAATAGCACACAAGAGGCAGGTCTATATCACAGACGTCCTTCTGACTCATGGTGCAGCCCGGAACACTAAAATACCGCTAAGCATTATGGGAAATCAACACAGTCCACTCCACGTTTTTTAGTTTCGTTTTTGATTGTGGCACAAGAATTACAGCTCATAGTGCCATAATCAAAAACGAAACTAAAAAAACGTGGAGTGGACTGTGTTGATTTCCCATACTGCTTAGCGGTATATTTGTGTTCCGGGCTGCACCATCAGTGAGATGGACGTCTGTGATATAGACCTGCCTCTTGTGTGCTATTAAAGCTTGGGTAATACCTGTTGTGAGGCTCAGAGTGTCTTCTTTGGGTTTAACTCACACAATGTTAAGAGAGAAGTCACAGAGTATGATGTAATACATGTGCTCTCTGTTCAAGGCAAATGTGCATTATGGATCGGAAATATCGGCAGGTTGGATCGGAAAATCCGATAAGCAAAGTATGCTGTATCGGTTGCCGATACCGATACTGGATCGGATCGGCCCCATCCCTAGTCTTAAAGTGAGGGGTTGGGAACAGTTCAACTAGCCTCAGGGGCCACAGAAGGAGGAGGAGAGTGAGTGTATAACAAAAAAAAAAACAACCTCAGGGAAGGACATCAAGCTCATCATGTACCTAGAATCAATGTCTTTTTTTCCACTCCCCTCCTGCTGAAAATGGTATTGGTGTTCTGTGTGCCGCCTGCTTGCTTTGGGTAAACCTTGTTAAGGTCAGGCCACAAGTGAGACACCTGCAGGCCTCCTGCTGTGGACTGAAACTGCTCTCCGCCTTCGGGAGGGTATGTGTTACATTACCTCAGCGGCAGGACGCAAGCTGGTCAGCATATTGCATTACACCGAGACAAACAAGGGGTCCTGACCCTCTACACCTTACCTGAATACAAATGAGAGCAGCTCGTTCAATGCAGTTTTGACAGGACAAAGGGACACGGTAAGGAATCAATCGGCAAAATGTTCCTGACAAATTACCCTCTTTGTTTACAGACTCGTGAGTCTAATTTGATCAATATGAAACCTTGGAGAGTTGATACAGAGCTACTGTGATGAATTGAGAGGGAAATGTAATGTTCTACAACAGTGGTTATTAAAAAAATAAAAACAATTTTCCAAAGGTGGGTGCCAGACCGCTAGGGAGCGCTAGAGCGCTAATCCGCTTACAGTGGACCTAAACTTTTTGTCAGCGTTTTTGTGGATTGACTAACTTTTATAATTCATAAGCGGATTTGTGCTATTTTTATTTAAAATGCAGTACCGCTAATAACTAATTATCTATCAGTAAAAACCAATAAACTTATTTACAAGCTCTTATGCTGCTTGTTTTACCTTTTTCCCCACCATAAAGAGCAGAGAGGAGGAAGGGTTGGAGGGGGAGGGGGGGCAGAGCGGAGAACAGACTCGGATCTACCATGTAGGTAAATGATGCCGTTGCCTGGGGATCCCATCAGCATGGGGCCCCGGCCCCGCCGCGCCCCGGCCAGTCACCTACATTCCTAACATTGATCCTGCTTGTTAATGTACATTTAACATAAAAATAATTATAGTTACGATGAAAACGATCATTAAATACGCAATAAAAAAACGGTCGATTTCTTTATCCCCCTACTAAAAATGGACTATTCCATCTTGACATCTTCCGGGTCAGAGGTGAACTCAGGGGCTAATTCTGTGGCTAGCTGGCTGCGCTCGGTCTCTTCATAAATCCGCAGAGAACCCCGCTGTTTCAAGCCAAATTAACGTGGCCGGATGATTTTATTGTGTGTTTTGTGTTGACCATTCGACGGTGAGTCGTTATTTTTATGTATTTTAGTTACTTTTCATTAAATCTGTTGACTACCTATAGACGCTAACTCTGTGTCCAGCTGGTTGGTTGTGCTGGGTTTCTTGGATAAATCCGTAGAGAACCCCGCTGTTTCAAGCCAAATTAACGTGGCCGGATGATTTTATTGTGTGTTTTGTGTTGACCATTCGACGGTGAGTCGTTATTTTTATGTATTTTAGTTACTTTTCATTAAATCTGTTGACTACCTATAGACGCTAACTCTGTGTCCAGCTGGTTGGTTGTGCTGGGTTTCTTGGATAAATCCGTAGAGAACCCCGCTGTTTCAAGCCAAATTAACGTGGCCGGAGTATTTTATTGTGTGTTTTGTGTCGACCATTCGACGGTGAGTCGTTAGTTTTATGTATTTGGGTTACTTTTATGTATAAATGCGGTGGCGACACACCCGTGTATTTGAGATTTAAAAGTGGTTTTAGGGATTAAAAGTTCATTCTATTTTTTGTTAATTTCGTGGCCGAATAGAATATATGTACGTAAAGTATTAAATAAATCCTTTGATTTTTGTAATTTCATCCTTTTAGGATCATTTTTGTTACTTTTCAGTTGGCAGTGTAGTGCAAATTTTGCATAACGCTGCCGGCTATATATAAATATATATATATATATAATATATAAATATATAAATAGCGGATTAGATTAGCTTCCCCTAATTTTCATAAGACATTTGTGCTTTTGAAATTGTGGACCTAAAAAAATTAACAAGCGTTTTAGAAATTGTGGAACTAATTTTTTAATTAGCGTTGCCCACCACTGCAATTTTCTCACTTTCCTAAAAATGGTTCAAACCACACAGGCAGTTGGTTGTGTTTCTTTGTTTCTGCTTCTTTTATTCAATACAATGGAAAAAAAAGTACTTAGATTTGCCAGAGATTCAGATAAAAAAAGAACAAGTGTTACTTTAAAGAACAACAACCTGTTACTACCCTCTTATTAGTCGTAGTAAGCAGCAAGAGCATCAATCACTGCGTGACTTAATGTGAGTGAGAAAATGGGACAAACTGCAACTATAACTAAATCACAACCATCAATATACTAAAAGTATGAATTATTAATGCAGACAAAATATGTCTGTGCTGAACAACTGGTTTTAGAGTTGAAGTCTGAGTGCCAAAAAATAAAAACAAGCAGCTTCATGTTGAAATGTAGCTGGCTTAACAACTTGTTTTCAGCATGTTTCACTTTTACAGTCAGACGGTTTAATCATTAGATCAGTTCTCATCTTTCTAATAATTTTTCAAGTCTCTCAGCTCAGTATACACACACATATATATATATATATATATATATATAATATATATATATATATGTGTGTGTGTATACTAAGGCATTCCCACAATTTTGCAATATTCTAAACAATGTTTCTAAACTCTAAACACTCTAAAAGAACACAGGATGTCATGATTTGAGCTCTATGCCTGCAGATGTGTTCTCGGCCACGCCCACTTCTCCGCTGCTGAGCGGAGATATGACACGCTGCAGGAGGAAGCAAATAATTTAATTTAAATAAAAATTTCATGCAGATTGTGCGGCACATCCATCAATCAGCCAATTGTGTGTCATGTCAATCTGATTTTGAAAAACTACGATAGAGCACGTCCGCAAAAAAAGAACCGCGATGTAGTGAGGGAAATTTGCAGGTGACATTTCAAACACCAATACAAACTGTCTGATTCACTATATATGGTATTATAGAGTGACTATGGACAATTTGAACAATACAACTTTCCACGATGTCTAACAGACGTCGGCACTAAAATTGATAGAGTAACGGACTTTCTGCCAAAGGTGTCTTCCTCATGAGCGTTTTTCCTTTCCACTGTCACCTCCGTGCTCGCTCAAGATGAAAGTTCCGCGATGGAGTTAAATTCAAAGCAGTCTGCTCCTCAGATAAATAGTGTTAAATTATTATTTTTATATATGAACGTTTCTGTTCGATGCCCTGAGATGACTTCTGTTGTGACTTGGTGCTATATAAATAAACCGAATTGAATTGAATCCTTACGTGTGCAGCCGCTCATGTTTTCGGTCACGATGGCTCGGAAATTCCAGAAGCCCGGCTCACAGCGGTCACACTTCTGCCCGCCGACACCGGGCTTACAGGAGCACTGCCCTGTGGTGGGATCACATGTACCTTTGTAGGAGCCGTGGACATTACACTGACAAGAACCTGAGGAGCAGAACAGAGCCACATTGTAAAGTTTTCGACAAAAATCAAAGCTTTTGGAACTTCTCAAAGAATCAGCTGTCATGCACTCTAGCTTACTGTAATGCAAAGGTAAAGATTTATGCAAAGCTCAAATGTTTTCTAAGCCCTATTTCACAAACAAAAGTGATTGTGGCTGGGTTTTTTTTAAATCTTTTTTTAATCCTTATTTTTAAAGCTACACTTTCTCAGTCCATTCTGCATCTAGAGGCTTACAGCTTGATGTAACATTTTCTCCTTTTGATTAACTATCGTTAGTCAAGATCATCAGATGAAGACTTTAGTTCGGATGATAGAGTGCAGCATTATCCTAATTATTCCTTGGATTAAGATGAAACGTTTTCAGCTCTGCAACTTTGGTAACAATTTCTGATAGTATCTGTTTGTTTTGTGCATGGAACAACTTCAGGACAAAGTAGGCAAAGGGTCAAACTCACTGGGACATCCAGCCTGCCCAACTCCTAAAGCGGCCGTCACATTGTCGGAGCAGCAGCCGTACAGAGACAAACTGCAGTGATGGACTGATTTCAGCTCGGTCGGAGATACAGATGACGCGGCTGATAGAAGATGAAACAAAGAGAAAGAACATTTAAGCAATTACTAGGAGGAGGGTTCTGGTGGTACAGTCTTGGAGCAACGTACCGTACTTTTCGGCGTATAAGTCGCTGTTTTTTTTAACTAATTTGCATCTCCTGCGGCTTATACGCCGAAGTGTCATATTTATGGATTTTTTACCATATTTTTAGACCCATTTTTGACTCGGATATGACCGTTTTTCATTTTGGCAAAAAAAAAGATGCAGTACCACTTTTGTCCGCTAGAGTACACCGACTGTTTCTAGCTCATGTGTCCGAAAAAAGCCTCTTCTGCTCGGACTGACTCTGTCGCTGCCCGGCCTCCTGCTCTGGAGGTAGCTACTATTAGCTGTGTTGTTAGCTGTGTTTTTTAGCAAGATAACTCATAAACCACACCGCAGATTTTCTTGAAACTTACAGAGCATAATTATTTGGTGGTCATTTACAAACAGTTAGCTGCAGAAGATATTTAGAGCTAAAAAAAAAATCGCTCTTTTAGCTTTGTTGTTAGCAGTTAGCTACCGTAAACAGATACCTACTGTTTAGATAAACAGCTCTTAAACCACTCTACGGATACAGGCTTACAGAGTGTAATTATATGGGTTTAATTTACAAACTGCTGCCCTGTATAAGATATTTGAGATAAAATTCGTTTTTTT
>JBBPBX010024478.1:15833-28000 GCA_038048925.1 Garcialebias charrua
TTTTTGCCAACATTAAGATTGGCCAGAGGGGCAGAGGTGGAGAGGCTGGCAGTCAAATTCAAGATAACAATTCTATTTGCTACTTTGCCGTACAATGGCTCAAAAACAGGAGGAAAATGATGCCATTACCTGCAAAGAAAACAAACAATGGCATTTCTTGTGAATGTACAGCAGCTGACATTTACCGCCTATACTAGAAGGCACGTTCTCTTCATTTGTTCTCGTCTAACATTATGGAATTGCGCTGCCGCGCTACAACTTTTGCTGACAAAAAAAGAAAAAGGAAAAAATAAGCTATTTCTGTTTGTGAAAGAATGTGCCAAGCTGCTGTAGCCTGCGTGAAATGCGTGGAGATCTCTTTTGTCCAAGGGTGCACCAGCTGCCAAATAAGTGTGGCAGCGCTACATTCAACAATATAAAAACAAGCATGTTCCTAAAGCTGGCACTTCTCCAGAAACTGGACAAATACAAACTCACAATGGGAGCCAAAAAGATGGTTTGTATAATAGCCAAACTGAAAAGCTCATCGCTCCAATTTCCCCCAAGCTTTCGGGTGAAAAGTAAAGTTGTAGATAAACAGTACTATATCAGTAAATACTCTTTTTCTCTCTCTATTTTCCGCCACCCGATCTCCCTTTCTTATGTTGCTAATTTGGAGTTTGGAGGCTGGAGATACGGAGGCCATAAATCACACTGTTACTGGCGTGGATATGAGCCTCAGCCTAATGGTGATGACTCGGCTCGCTCTTTTTCCAGCGCTTTCCCACTCCAGAGATGGGCTTTGGACACAGTTCATTTAACTTGCCACTTTCCAGTGCTGCATTCGGCTATCTGTACCGAGCCTATTAGGACAAGGAGCACTTTTAATTTCATATGTTCTTCCACTCTCCAAGTTTTTTTTCTCCCCTTCTGTAGTTGTCTGGCACAATGCAGTCCACTGTGACGTTCAATATTACCTTCATCTTTCTTTTTCTTTTACATTCTGGCACATATTTGTCACTCTACTACACTAATAAACATTTTGAGGGGGATTCTAATTAAAACTTAAACTTAGATTTGAGTTGACATTAGGGGTGTAACAGTACGCCCAAGTCTTGGTTCGGTATGTACCTCGGTATGTGGGTCATGGGTACGATTTTATTTTAATCAGACAACAGTTCTCCCAGAAGCAGAGACAAGAAACAGGCCTCCATTCTTAGTGGAGAGTCAGCAAGATTAACAGCTTCATTATACAATTAAAGCCACATTGCTCTTTGCTTTCACCCAGTCTGAGCTGAACAGTGTTTGTGGGTCAAACAGGGATAGTTCTTCTTGGACGGATAGGCCTAAACTTGATGCAAAATAATACAATACAGAGCAGACATGGCCATAATGTAAACATCGAGGGGGACTTGTGTGGATTATGTCATGCACAGTATAAAATGAAGGTAGATAAATACAGTATATCTAAAAATGAAATTTAACCTGTTGCTCCTGCTGTACCTTGAAAGACACAGGAAGCATGTCTTTCTTCGCTCCTTTTCTCTCAAATGCAGCTAAATGAAGCATGCACCTGCTTCTAGATGGGAGTGGTGATCATCTGTGACTGAAACTTTTGTCATCTAGTTTCTTGTAACCATCCAAAACACCAGTAACGAATAGAGATGCACAATATTATTGGCATGGTATTGGTATCGGCCAATATTAGCATTTAAAGTTAAATATCGGACATCGGTCATTCCATCAAAACAACTCACCGATATAAAATACAGGTGATCCCTGACTTACGAGCGAGTTCCGTTCGTATGAGGTGCTCGCAACACGAAATCTCGTATGTCGGAACACGAAACACGTGTCGCTCGTAAGTCCGGATTTTCGGTTGTAAGTCGGAAAATTTATGCTAGCGCTACTACGAACACTCGTTTTTCAACACAAATGTACATACTAGTTCATAAACATGCTCAGAAACTTGTTTACAAACTGTTAGCTAACACACTTTCATCTAAAAACACATACCAGTACTATATTTTCGGTATGTTCTGTACAACTTTACTGTTCGTTAGTCAGCTCGTAAGTCCGGAACCTCGTATGTCGATGCGCTCATAAGTCGGGGAGTACCTGTATGCTGTTTTTGTATGACAACCCAGTGACTGACTGACTGACTTGTGCGGCAGCACAGCATGATGATGTCACCAACGCCTATCTGATCTGATCACGGCGGAGAGGACGAAGTCAAAATGTCAACCAGTGTGGAAGTTTTTTTGTCGTTGAGGATGTTGGATTCTGAAGATACTTGGACTATGTTGAGCCTCGCTACATCAGCGCCAGTCAGAGATATTTTTCCGACGTAACATTACCCAAGTTATAAACCGTCGTCATTTCCAATGTCATTGAGAAGCTAATAGCCAATAGCACTTGGATGAGTTTTACCACAGACATTTGGATGTCAAGGGTTAGCCACCTTAGCACGATTAGTCTTACGGCACAATGGATAGACAAAAAAATTGAACTTAAAAAGGCTGTCCTTCATGCACAGGAGTGCAGAGGAGCCCAAACTGCAGCTAGAAACCTGGAACAAGCCTCCACAAGTGAGACAGCATCACAGGTGACTAATTCTAATAAATAACATTTAACACTTTTCATTTAATATAAGTTAAAGTGCTATGCATATCATATGGCTGTTACTGAATATATGTCACCAGCTCTTACAGCTGTTACACAACTTCTGTAGCAAATAAGCCTAAATAAGAGGCCCATGTTCTGACAAAGGCAAGTATAGAAAATATCAGTATTGGTTATCGGCCAAATAAGTTTCAACATATCGGCCAAAAAATCCAATATCGTGCATCCCTAGTACCAAAGCATCACAGTACAACTACACATCGGCTTACTGTTACACCAAACTGTCACGGTACAAATGTAAGCACTATTACACTCCAAGCTAGTCATTATAAACCCCCATAACCCTCAGCACTGGCTCTCCTCAAGGATGTGTGCTGAGCCCTCTTCTGTTCACTCTGCTCACATATGATTGTACAGCCACACATCCAGGCTGTCATATTGTTAAGTTTGCAGATGATACAGCGGTGGTGGGATGCATCACAAACAATGATGAGTCCAGCTACAGACAGGAGGTGGAACATCTGGAGAGCTGGTGCAAAGAGAATAATCTTCACATGAATGTGAAGAAGACAAAGGAGATGATTGTGGACTTCAGAAGGAACAAACACACCCACGCCCCACTGAACATAGGTGGATCTGCAGTGGAGGTGGTCTCCAGCTACAAATACTTGGGTGTACACTTGAATGATAACCTCAGCTGGAGCAACAACACCACCAGCCTGATCAAGAAAGGTCATCAGAGACTCTACTTCCTCAGACGACTGAGACGAGCTGGTCTGAGCAGCCCAGTTCTCACCTCGTTCTACAGGTGTGCAGTGGAGAGCGTCCTGTGCTCCAGCATCAACGTGTGGCATGGAGGCTGCACAGTTGCAGAGAGGAAAGCTCTACAGAGAGTGGTGAAGGCTGCACAGAGGTCTGTTGGAGTCAGTCTCCCCACCATCACAGACATTTACACCTCCAGATGCAGGAAAAGAGCCACCTGCATCATGAAAGACCTCACTCACCCAGCACACTCACTCTTTGCCCCACTCCCCTCAGGACGGAGGTTGAGGAGCATCAAATGTAGAACCACTAGACTGAGGAACAGCTTCTACCCTGAGGCTGTTAGACTCATGAATAAATAAAAATAAAATAAAAATAAACACTGCAAAATATCACATCATGCTGATGCTGATCTGTTTTCTTGTTGCTGTGTTCATCTGTGACCATCTGCTCATACAGACTCATGTTCGTGCTGCTGTTTATAATGATGTTTTTCCACTACATTAGGGCTTAGTGTATTACTAGTTGATGTTTTTCTTAGTTAATTCTAGATGTTATTACTGTTTTTCTCTTGCATTTGTTGTTGGATGTAACTGGGACCCCGTGTACATAATCTCGTTTTCATCACATGTACCACATGCGGTGCAAATGACAATAAAGACTCTCTGACTCTCTCTGACTCTGATAAACGTTATAAATTATGGCAGAGGTGAAACTAGACTCCAGACAGTTTGCCCAACCTAAGCCTTTAAAAACCAGTGTTATATTCAAGTTTTCTAAACTCGAGGTCAAAATGAAGTTTCCCTTCATATTACTATCACAAAGGGCAGTGAAAACCCCCAAGATCTGAGTCCTTCCATTAGCCAATAGAAAAGTAGAGCCCAAGGGTCTTGTACCCATTGAGGGCTCTTCAAAAAAGGATTGATTATCCATGGAGGGTAGAGAAGTGTGACAGTCAGTGCCGAAGGAGTCCAGCTTAGGAAGAAGAAGAATCAGCTGGGATGTGTGTGAAAACACGCCCTTATTCTCACTCTCCTAAACTCACTCCATCCTCCTCCCTTTTGGACCCAGGGGGAATCAGACAGGCTGAAATGATCACACAAAATCCCTTAAGTGCCTTTTGCTCTGCTCTCTGGCCTTTGCTGGCAAAAGCTCTTCATTTAACATAACCACAGAGAGGAAGCTGGTTAACCTCGGCTACTTAGCCTCTAATCTAACAATCAGTCCGGCTGATAAATGCCACTCATCGCATGCAAAAAAAAAGGGTTGTTTATGTTAAAGTTAGTACAGTAAATGAAAGTGGTATCCTGTGGCTAAAGCCTATTCCAAGATTTTCATGGCAGAAAAAGTGACTCATTATTGCAATCAGCTCGGTCCACATATGTGCCCGTGAGAAACATTTGAACTCTGCACACTAGCAAACCTCAGAGGAACAGTTCAGCTACAAACAAGGAAAGAAAAGTGTGTTGAGTCAACTTTCCTTAAGCACATTGCACACACAGACAAACATTTTATATCAATGTTTACCATTTCTTTAGCTTTTGGCTACATTGAAAAGAAGCAACACAGAGGATGTTTGAACTTTAGTTTAAAAAGAAGGATTTGCGACCCCATCAATGAATGAAATGAATGGAGAAATGGGATGTCAGTGATAATGAATCTTGATGCTGGTTCAGCTGCTGACTGTAACCAAAGCACCTACCTGAACAGGGCCCCACACTTTGAACCTCCAGGTGCTTTTTGCCCAGACATCTGGCATTCTTTAGTGTACACTCGTTGCTGTAGGTTTTCCCGTCTGAGCCACAAACCTACAAAAGAATTACAAACAAAAAAAAACCTTCATTCAACATACACAGAGCAATTTAACAGAAAACAGCCTTGCATTCATTGAAGAAACACATACTGCCTGCACCTTTCCTGCCACTGACTTATGACTAAGAACATCCAATGTTGAGAAATGACACTGCTACAGCTATTTTTGGTGAAAAGTTGAAAATGACATTACAGTCTGCACAATCTCATGCAATACAGTGGTCCCTTGTTTATCACGGGGGATCCGTACCAGGAAGCCCCGTGATAAGTGAAAAACTGCAAAGTAGGAACAGTAGTACAAGTAGTAGTTTATTTTAGTATTTATAACATACTCTTGCAACATTCTAAACAATGTTTCAAAACTAAACGCTCTAAAAGAACAGAAAATGTCATGATTTCTGCTCTGTGCCTCAGCTGCACTCAGCCACCTGCAAGCGCTCTTGGCCACGCCCACTTCTCAGCTCTGCATAGAGAACAGCTGATCAGCTGCAGGAGGAAGCAGTGTGGGCTGCACAGAGGTGTAGCAGGTGCAAAATAATTTATTTTAAATAAAAATGCCATGTCGATCGTGCAGCTCATCCATCAAACAGCCATTGCGTGTAGTATCTAATCTTATTTTGAAAAACTGCGATAGAGCAAGTCCGCAATAAACGAACCGCAAAGCAGCGAGGGACTACTGTATTCCAATATCTCGTGTGACCTTAGTGCTTGAACTATATGTTGTAAATGACTCTCACCTACTACGACACCACCAGTTAAGCTGAATATTTGTAAAATTGACAAAGATTACTATTTTTTGTTTGTTAATATTGTTTTGCTGTGGTATTCACCTTAAATCGAACTGACTGTAAAAGTTAATCAGTTGTAGAAGTCAATAACATTACCGTACTTTTCGCCATATAAGTTGCATCTTTTAGCATAAATTAGCATGCTCTGCGATTTATATGGTGAAGCGACTTATTTACGTTTTTTTCCCCTTCCATATTTATAACCTAACTTTTGGCTGAGATCTGATGATTTCATTCATTATGACATGGAAAATATTGAACACTAACATTTTCAGCTGCTAGAGGGTCCTCAACTAATATGGTAAGCCAAGTGTCTCATTAATAGGTAAACGTGGCTATTAATGAGACACTTGGCTTTCCATACCAAGCCACCTTCGTCTTTCTCCGGAGCAAACGTCAAATCAGCTTCATTTCACGCTGCCCCAGTGAAATGCTGCTGATTTGATCTTTAAAGTGACTTTATTAAGGAAAAGGTCAACCGAGACACACCTTTACTATAATGTTGAGCAAACAATTGCTTTTAAGTGTTAATCTTGTTAAATTCTTGTTAAGGTCCTCCCGTGCACACTCCCGCGGCCGCCATTTGACAGCCAATTAATTTTTGGCACAACACCGGCCCACGTTTCTGGGCTGTCAGCGGTGACACATAATTTGATGCAACTTATACGGCAAAGCAACGTACAGTATATATATTATTTTTTTATTTTTAACATTTTTGGGGGGCTCTAGTGGCCTTTATTGTAGAGGGAGAGGGCGAAACGGGTAGAGAGAAGGGAGAGACACTGCAGAAACAGCTCGTCGGGTCTGGGACGCGAACCCGCGACGCCTGCAGAGAGGCTCAGCCTCAATATGTGCCGCGCGCTTATCCCCCACACCAAAGCGGCGGCACATATATATGATTTTTTTAAAAACTTTATTAGACATATTTGGACTGATGCAACTTATATGGCGGTGCGAAGTGTAAAACGGCAAGTACGGCACTTCCTAAAAGTTTGATTAAAATCCAACCAACGATAAAGACAAACAAACACGCACACAAACATGGGTACAAACAATACTGCAGTGGGCGATACGTTTGTAAGAGACCTAAAATCTATATTTTTAACTAATATAAACTTAATTTATTTATCAAACATCAAGAAAAGCCATCCAGGTTTCTATTGTATCAAAATGTGTAAAACATTCAATATGAGGGATAAATTTAAGATAAGGCGTTATTATATACAAATGGTGCATATTGCTGTATTTACTAAAAATAAGTGAGTTTATCTCTTTTGAACTGAGCTGACTTGTAACATGACAGGAAAGTCAAATGTCTGAAGTCTGCGTGCCGATATTCAACACTGTTACGACTAAGGATATTTTATGAACAAGTGTCAATTTTTATAAATTTACATACCAACTTCAGAGGCACATGCTCGCACGAGTATCCACAGACACAAGGTCCATCCTCTGCATCATCGTCCCAGTAGCCCCCAAACATGCTGCAGCGCTCCTGTTCACAGCCCTCTGCACCGGAGCCCGATGCCCCAGAACCACAGTCTGAAAATTAAATAAATAAATAAATAAAAAAGCACAGACATTAATAAAAAAAACATATACACAAGAGGTCTGTCTTTAAATTAACAAATCAGTTTTAGCACAGCATGTTAATATGTTGGGAGCATCACAGAAATCAGGATTATTTACTCTTTCTTTATTCTGGAAGGTTTTTAAAAAAAGCAAAGGCGCAGCTGCTCGTCCAAGATAATGACCCACAGCAGGAAAGGCTAGATAGGGACTTAATAAATTAGACATCTCTGCAGCACCAATGAGGCATCCGTTTTTTCATTTCAATTAAATCAGACATAAAAAAGGAGGAAACTCTGGTCTATGAGTGCATGGAGAATTGGTTGTAAGGCCTACTTTATGGGTGCCTGCTTCCTGATATGAGAAAGCAACTAATTGCAAAGTGTTCTGTAAAATTAAATTATCTCCCGAGACCTTGAAGAAAGTTGTCGCAGCAGCTCTTTAACCGTGACCCTGGAAGGTTGTTTTCTTATTTGAAAACCTGCACTTAAAGAGGGAAGCTGCTCCATTTTGGTTTCAATAAACATACAAACACCTAAACTTCAGCTGGTATTTCATAGTTTTTTTTTAAATCAGTTTAAGGGAAATAAAAAAGCAAGGTAAAAAAAAAAAAAATGCTTCGGAAAGCATTTTGTTTGGAGCCTAATTTAAAGAAAAACAAACTGTGTAGGTGGAATAAAGTGGGAGGAACTCGCTTTTGAAGTTGCACATATCTCCTACAGTGGAAGTCTATGAGGAGATTATGTGAATGTGTGTGAAAGCAGCTTGAAAGATGCAAAGAACGGCAGACAAGCAACTCCTGAGGCTGATAGAAAGTTCATTTGAAGCTAATTTGTTATTCACAAAAGGAATGTAGTCCAACTAAAAGCCCCCAAAGCAGCTGATAGACTCAAACATCAGGTTATCAAGGTGTTTCTTCCTCCTCCTGTCTTCTTGTCTTCTTTTCTGGGCTCAGTCAACTCGTTGTATTGATGTTGTGCCTCTAATGGTGAAATCAATGTAGCACTTAGCATAACCCATCTTCTAAAGTACTTGTAGATTAAAGAGAAGGTCACAGTTCAGGGGAGGGGCAGAAGCAGCCTCGGCTGTTCTTTGATATGGGTCATCAGGAATGGGATGCGAGGGCTTTAAGGGGTCGATAGAGTCGAGGAGCTTTGACTTCATTAACTGTGGACACAATAGAGGACCTGGAGCTGAGTGTAGACTCTGAGAGGCTGCATTGCCCCCTAAAACATCAGGACTAGTTAGGTGATCGCTCTGTCTCAGTTTAAAACCCACATAACCTCCCAACCTTAATCCTGTTACCAGATTATGTTGTTGTGGAAACCAATTGATCGCGAACCACAGCCCAGGTTTAATTGTGAGGCAGAGGTAATGCACCCTGTTATTGCTTTTAGCCAACCGGTGACATTGTTGCAAGAATTTGGCTTCAAATGTCATGTAAAAGCGAGTCGATCAGACAGAGGATAAGCATTCACTCGCATATGGGGTTTGGACCCAGTGTGGCATGGATTATATCCTGCTCCGCCCTTCATCCAATAGGCGGAGCTAAGGGCGGAGCCAATACGAAGTAGAACGTTGGTTACGTACTGTAACCCCAGATTCTACGAGTATTGGCGGAGCCCTTAGCTTCGTGGCCCCACTGGATCCTAAATGGCTGAATGTTAGCTATATAGAGGTAGTAACCCTCGTGTCAAGGGATTAAGTAGACACGGTGGGTGGGGCCCACACAGTAGGTGGGCGTGGACTAAAAGGTTATTCAGTATGGTCGCTGGCGCGAGGGAGACATCCATAGTCAATGTGTTGCACCGAGTGCACTGACTGATAATGGAACAACTGATCGCGAACCACAGCCCAAGTTTAATTGTGAGGCAGAGGTAATGCACCCTATTGTTTTTAGCCACCGGTGACATTGTTGCAAGAATTTGGCTTCAAATGTCATGTAAAAAGCGAGTCGATCAGATAGAGGATAAGCATTCACTCAACTACGGTTGGCCTCCTGCATCTGTTTACTGTACGCCAGCTCAACAGGGCACAGTGAAAAGGATAAGTGGGTGTATTCAATTCATATTCTGCTCAGGCGCCTTCGCAAGAAACAAGATAAATAAATAAAAGAGATAAAACATTAAAATGGAATAAATAAAAGTGAAAGGCAAAGAGGGGTCCTAATTAGCCGTTGTACTTTGATGTGTCCACCACCTGCGCTGCCTGTGAACCTTTCAATTAATAAATTCCCAGCTAAGATGGCTGCATCAGCTATTCTCTCTGCGCTGCCCATCGGTTCCTTTTTACTCAATCATGTCAGAGGCCCGGGTCTATTTAGCCGAGGGAGCTCTATTAAGAAGGCAGAATTCAGCAGCAGAGAGAAAGAAAAAGACGTGAATCGCATAAGAATAACATCCGAGAGAAATACCGAGGATTTGACAATGGAAAGAAAATTAGAAGTGAACGACACAGCTCTATTGTTGGAGCTGTCTGGTACTGAAAGTATAAGAAAGAAAGAAAGAAAGAGTAGGGGAAGGGTAAATATTAGAAGATGTGCAAGAAAACGCATGAAATATCCCAAGACTCTGGTCAAGTCGAAGATTTGTTATACATACCGTATTTTCTGGAATATAGGTCGCACCTGAATATAGGTCGCATCTACATCAAAATGTGGACCGTGTTTAGCTCTGCTGCAAATGTCTGCCACAGGAGCACACAGCAAGGCTTTTAAGAAGATTAACACTTAAAAACAATTATTTGTTTGATAAAAATTATAGCAAATATGTGTCTGAGCTGAACTTTTCTTTAATAAATGAATAATTTTAGCAGGATAAACACCTAAAAAATATATTTGTTAGCTGACATTATTGTAAGAGTGTGTCTCAGTTTAATTTTTGTTAATAAATGATTACAAATCAGCTTATTTTATAAAAAGCCATAATAGGTCGCACCTGAATATAGGTCGCAGGGCATGCAAAAATGATAAAAAGCCGTAACCTATATTCCGGAAAATATGGTAAGCGTCTTTGAGGCGAGTGGTTGGTTGGACAAAAAGAAGGATGGTTAAGAATCACAGAAATTATTTTTTTAATACAGAAAACTTTACTGTGTAAAAGTGGACTACCTCCTTGCTAGAGATAAAGAGAAATGGTAACAATAAACAGGTGTGCTGATTACTAATGGAAAACAGGTAATGTGTGACAAACTAGAAACATACATTATAGAGGTCATCTAGAGGTCAAAATGGTACAAGAACATCCATTCATTATCTTTACCCACTTCTTCCTTTTCGGGTCATGGCAGTCATTGGTGCCCATATCCAGCTGTCACTGTGCGAGAGACAGGGGACACCGTGGACAGGTCTCCAGTCCATCACAGGGACAGACACTCTCTCACTCACACCTAGGGACAATTTAGAGTAACCAGTCAGCCTAACATGCAAGGTCCTGGGCTGGGATTTGAACCGGTGACCGGCTTGCTAAGAGGCAACAGCTGTATCAATTGATCCACCATGCCACCCTGTTACGAAAACAAAAATACAAAAAACAATAACACAACCAAGTAGCTAACAAGTCAAAACATAATAATCCAAAGATAACCAAACTACCCCTTCTTCTTTCGTCTTTTCCCTCTTCAGGTGTCTCCACAGTGAGTCATCCTCCTCCATCTCACTCTGTCCTCTGCAGCCTCTGTCCTCACTCCAACTACCTCCATGACCTCTCTAACTACATCCATATACTGTATCTCCTCTTTGTTTTTTTCCTGGCAGCTGCATTTCTAACATCCTTCTACCAGTATACCCACTGTCCCTCCTCTGGACATGTCCAAACCATCTCAGTGTGTCCTCTCTAACTTTATCTTCCAGTTGTTCAACATGTGCTGTACCTCTGATTATCTCATTCATAATATTATCCATCCTTGTCACTCCCAAGGAGTGTTGTCCTCAACATCTTCATTTCTGCCCCTTCCAGTTCTTTCTCCTGTCTTTTTGTCCATGTCTCTGTCTCCAGACCATACAACATAGCTGGTCTCACCACTGCCTAGCAAACTTTTCCTTTGACCGTTGCTGACACCCTTTTATCCAAAGATAACCAAACACTTAACAAAACTTCTAATATAAATACAAACTGTGACAGGCTTGTATTATTATAATATCAAATGACTTTCTCAGATGATATGAGGCCCAATATCCCTTGATTTTTATCCCATCAGTCCCTTGGGCTCTCCTGATGGATGCGGCAGAACATTATTCCAAATAAAGTGCTCAAACGATAGACAAATGGTGTGTCACACCTTGGAGAGGAGAAATGAGTTGTATGGAAATGCCAGAAAGCAGAAAGGAGTTTTGTTGCCTCAACAGAAGGTTACATGTCCTGATAGGGCATGGGTATAATCAATTAACTACAATAGAAAAAGGTGCAGATCTCACCTTTAAGAGCTGTTTTTTTTGTTTGTTTGTTTCTGATGGCCTTTCACGTGTTTTGGACTTTAATACAATCAGTAAATGAGGAGCAAAGCACAGCATTTGCAATCCTTATAATATTGTTTATTAAATGCCTTTTCAATTAAAAAAAGGGCCTGGGCCACTCGGAGCTGATGCACCGCTCTCTGCTGCCACTTTGTCAGTGTCAAAAAGAAGAAGCTGAGGCT
>JBBPBX010024479.1:14338-39636 GCA_038048925.1 Garcialebias charrua
AAGCCACTACATTAGACAACAAAACCACTGTTCTTCATTAAACCCTCTAGTTGTTAGTGTTTCTCTTTATTCTACAATAGTTTAGATTTTTTTTTAAAGTGGTGTTGTTTGAATTGGATTCAAGTAGTCCATATCTTGGTGCGGACAGGGTGCATTATATGTTTGAACAATCAGGTAAAATTTCTTTTGGGGGAGACACACAAGTGTCTGATATGGACTGAATCTTGTTTCCTGTTGTTGTTGACGTTAGGCTTGTCGCGATAAACAATAAATCAGTTAATCACATGATAAATGAAAATTATCTACCTCATTTTCTTTTATCAGCTTTATTTTTTCTTTGTGTTTCTCTTTTTTCTGCTGAAGACACTGGATCAGAGTCAGAGTCAGAGTCAGAGAGTCTTTATTGTCATTTGCACCGCATGTGGTACATGTGATGAAAACGAGATTATGTACACGGGGTCCCAGTTACATCCAACAACAAATGCAAGAGAAAAACAGTAATAACATCTAGAATTAACTAAGAGAAACATCAACTAGTAATACACTAAGCCCTAATGTAGTGGAAAAACATCATTATAAACAGCAGCACGAACATGAGTCTGTATGAGCAGATGGTCACAGATGAACACAGCAACAAGAAAACAGATCAGCATCAGCATGATGTGATATTTTGCAGTGTTTATTCTTATTATTTATTTATTCATGAGTCTAACAGCCTCAGGGTAGAAGCTGTTCCTCA
Organism: Garcialebias charrua; assembly: GCA_038048925.1. NCBI lineage: Eukaryota > Metazoa > Chordata > Actinopteri > Cyprinodontiformes > Rivulidae > Garcialebias > Garcialebias charrua. The sequence continues at coordinate 15,078 of JBBPBX010024479.1, forward strand.
GTCTAGTGGTTCTACATTTGATGCTCCTCAACCTCCGTCCTGAGAGGATGACTAAAGGGTCAAAGTTTGTGCTCTTCACTGACCCCTCTATCTCTTTTCTTTTTAAAATCTATTTTAACCTTCCAAAATCGCGTTTTTGGATCGTTAAAAGCAGCTAAGCTGAGAAGCAAGCTACGAGCTAAGCTAACAGGTTGACCTTGGGGGAAAAAGTTGCTATGCTAAAGAACTCAACCCACATCGAGCGGCCGCCATTTTGAGAACCGAAATAAGGGAACGAGACAGCCCATGTCAATCAAGGGACCTCCCTCCCATTTTTCTTAAAGAGACATGCTGCTCGCTCCTTCACTATCCATCCTTCGGTTCAAACTGTCTTATACTGCCATCCGGTGGTCAACAAAGGTAGTACACTCAAAACTATATCAACATTTCATCTTAAATTTGACAATACTTGCTAATTATTGTCAAATTGCAAACAATATTATTGTTCATCGCAATAATTTCTGAGACTATTGTGGCTCAGCAAAATTCTTTATCATGACAGGCCTATTTGAAGTTGATCATTGCCTTTCTGTAGAGCCAAGAGTCTGCTGAACTGAGCTTTCCTGCATTCACCAGTGCAACCTCATTTCATTATAGCAGAAGGTTTGCATGAAGATTCATTTTATTTTATGATGACAAGATGTTGTCCTACCTTTGTCTGTGAATATTAGAATACCGTATGCCCAAAGGACATTCAGAGCTAGCCGACTGCTCACTCTGTAGCCTGAAGGCTATGTTGCCAACAGCGTTGTTGTGACTATTTCAACCTTTGTCTTCTGCCAAATGTATATTGTTGCCCTGAAAATTTTCCTTATGGAATTGAATTATTCTGAGCCTATTTGTCCTTTGTCCTTGGGTGTCCTGAAAGGCGCTTTTAAATAAAACGATTATTATTATTATATTATTATTATTTCTTTTAGTCCGGGTTTCCTGGTTTTACACTAAAGTCTGAGGTTCAGGGTCTCTTAATTTTTGTCCCTCCGCCTTAACCCTAGGATGCATGAGCGACCAATACCTACATTCTTCCATGAGTGGGGTCAAAAATGACCCCAATTAGAATCAATGTGTTTTTGCAATGAATTTAAATGATGTCTTTAATTTTGGTTAAAGGTAGTTATATTTATTATATTTGGGTCAACAAAAGACTGATTTGACATTTAATATGGTTATTCATAACTTTTTATAACATTTTTTCACATGAAATAACATCAAAAATCTTCAAAAATTATTGCTAGAATGTCCATCTCTCTGAAGGACAAAAAAGAGAATCAACAAACGACCAGAACACTGTACACTCACATGTGCCCACTGCCCACACAAACATCTTTTTCTCTATTCACTGTGCGCAGTTGTCACAAAATTTTTGCTTTTTGCTGTGACCATTGCACACTGTAGTACTGCATTTCCTGCACCAATTGGTGGCTTTGCAGTCTTTGTTTCTTGGACACATCTGGCAACTCTTTCTCTTCTGTTGGCCCTCTGTGCCTCTCTCCTGTTACTTGTTTGCAACTTTTGTCACTCCACATCTTCCATTTGCTTCAGTGATGTCAGTTGGTAGGTTCAGGGTACCTTGGGTTGTGTAGAAAACTTCCAAAGAGCACACACATTGGTACATTCCAGTTCTTCTCACTTCGTGCAAGAATGGTCACTCCAATGAAGGCCATGAGCTCCTCTTTGCTTAGATTTTTCCACTCTTTTCCTCTGCTTATTGTGACTTTTCTTCCCTCCATGTTTGTTCATGTCAACATCTCTTCTAATATACTATCCATCCATCCATTATCTTTTACCCGCTTCTTTCATTTATGGGTCACGGGGGTCGCCGGTGCCCATGTCCAGCAATCACTGTGCGTGGGGCAGTGTACACACTGGACGGGTTGCAAGTCTATCACAGGGCCACATAGAGACAAACCACCATTCATTCTCTCACTCACACTTAGGGTCAATTTAGAGTTACCAATCAGCCAAACATGCATGTTTTTAGTCTGTGGGAGGAAACCGGAGTACCCGGAGGGAACCCACGCATGCACGGAGAGAACATGCAAACTCCACCCAGAAAGGCACGCAGATTTGAACCAGGGACCTGCTTGCTGAGAGGCAGCAGCTCTACCAGTTGCACCACCGTGCTACTCTTCTAATATACTCTCAGTGATAAACTGCTTTCATGCATCTATTGGAGAGATGGTGCTAAACCCAGGTGCAGGCCCTGACCGACTTCTCAGTAAATTGTGGCTTGGTGTTAAAAGAGGCATACAGATTTTTAAAATAATTTATATATAATATAATAATATATAATAGGTTACCTAACGGGTTTGCATTTGTTACAAGGAATTATGAATACAATGAGTCTCTACACAACAAATGCAGTAATATCAGCTGGCTTACTAAACTAGTGTAATGTTAGCTAGCTTAAGTACTAACATTATGTTGTAGTTAGCTGAGTGTCTACTTTGTTGACCAACATGATATTCTATCACAGTAAAGTCATGGAGTTGGTAAATGCAGATAATACATGTACTTTGTATGCTGCTGTGTCAAACTGACCTCCTTGTGGTGAGACTGCAGGTATCAGATGTGTAAATGAGACAGAAAATGTATCTTGACAGTCACAGTTGGTAAGAATCAAAGGTTCCCAAAGAAAACCCTTGAGATTCTATAGGAAATGCTTGGGGTCATTTTTGACCCCACTCATGAAAAACTGGGGTAGTGACACAAAAACTGCAATTTCTGAAAATGTATAAAAACATTTTAAAAAATTCAAATGGCTTGAAGTCACAAACATGTTTTATGAGGAATACCTGGAATATGGAAGAGTAAAAACTTTTAGTTTCAGAGTTTTTGAAGAATAACAACCCTCGGGGTCATTTTTGACCCCACTTATGCATCTAAGGGTTAACATTGTGCTGTTGAAGTTTTGCAGAAACTGGTCAGACAGCAGTATACATGTAATAAGACCATCCAATGCAGTTTAACTAGGGATTGATAATTTGAACAGAAACACTGAATTTGACAGTATTTCTTTCTTTGATATGTCAGTTTATGTTTTAGGACCTTTATCAATTTTATATTTTTGCTTAAAGAAGGACTGCGTTCATTCTGTTTTTGCATTGATTGTGTTAATCACTCCAGGTCTAGAATATTAAAAGCCCTCGTAATCAAACAAGGCTTCAGGTACAGAGATGCATTATGCTCCTAATCCGGCTAACCACACACACACACACACACACACATGCACATATGGAGATGTGGTGGTGCAGAGGTTAGAGAAGGTGAGCCTGTGATAAGACGGTATGAAGACTTGAAACAGTGGAAAGAGAAGAGGTTGCTCTGATTGAGAAAAAAGTGACAGTAAAACTTTAATTTCTGATTCTTTCACATTAAATCATAAAAAAAACTGTTCAAGCTTATGGAAGTTCAATGCTTTTCTAGTAGTAGCCTACCTTAAACACAAACAAAATACAAGGTATGACAAGAAAGAAACAGTTTGGTAAATAAATAACAAGTTGGGCTGCACATTGGCACAGTTGTTAGAGCTGCCACCTCTCAGCAAGAAGGTAGCCAGATCGAATCCCGGTGGAGTTTGCATGTTCTCTCCCTGCATGTGTGGGTTTTCTCGGGGTACTCCAGTTTCCTCCCACAGACCAAAAGCTTGCATGTTAGGCTGACTGGTAACTCTAAAAATTGTCCCTAGGTGTGAGTGAGAGAGTGAATGGTTGTTTGTCTCTATGCATCCCTGTGATGGACAGGAGACCTGTCCAGGGTGTAATGGAATGGTAAATGGACTGTACTTATATAGCACCTTTCTGTCTTATCGAGATACTCAAAGCGCTTTCCACTACAATCTATGTCCTCATTTACCCATTCAAACAGCACTCTACTAGATCTACAACGCTAATTGAACAAATCATTCTAAAGAGACTAATCAGTGCTTTATCACATTCATATACTGTACCAATGGGACACACATTTGAGGCAATGAGGGGCTCAGTGTCTTGCCCAGGGACACTTTGGCATGTGACTGTTAGTGGATTCTAACCCCCAACTCTTGCATTGGAGGACGACTGCTCTAACTATTCAGCCACAGTCACCTCCAGTCCCCCGTCTCTCGCACAGTGATAGCTGGACATGGGCACCAGTGACCCCCCGTGACCCAAAAAGGAAGAAGTGGGTAAAGATAATGGATGGAATTAGCAAGTCAAGTGACAAAAGTCTAAATCCATCCATCCATTATCTTTACCCACTTCTTCCTTTTCAAGTCATGGGGGTCACTGGTGCCCATGTCCAGCTATCACTGTACGAGGGACGAGGTACACCCTGGATAGGTCTCCAGTCCATCAGAGGGCCACATAGAGACGAATGAGACAAACAACCCTTCACTCTTTCACTCCCGCCTAGAGACAATTTAGAGTTACCAATTAGTCTAACATTAATGTTTTTGGTCTGTGGGAGGAAACCAGATTACCCTGAGAAAACCCATGCATGCATGGAGAAAACATGCAAACTCCACCCAGAAAAGCCCCTAGACCAGGATTTAAACCAGAGTAACCTGCTCGCTGAGAGGCGGCAGCTCTACCAACTGGGCCACTGTGTCGCCCAAAAGTCAAAATCTTTAGATGGATTTTTTTTCTTTTTTGCATTTTCTTTATCATCATCACTCGGATTGACATGGAAACAGTTTCAAGCCTAAACACTTTGCCCATATTCTTTGCAAATACTTACACGACTCAGTAAACACAGGAGTGCCCCCAGCAGAAAGCTGTTTAATTCATCACCTTTTTTACACCCACATTGGGCTTGGGTGCTGCATTGTCAGGTTTGTGTGGAGCCTCCAGGCTAAATATACATATTACAGTTTCATACATAAACAGCTGCCATGTTTACCATCACTGCTTCTGTTGCTTCACCCTCAGGCTGCTTCACCTGTGCATTCCTACATCTCTCACTGCCTTTTTTATTCCTCCATACTCTATATATAGAAATTCACATTGTTCCCCAAAATACTAGTTTCTACGTACCTCATCATTCAAGAACACAATCATTTTTTTATGTGAAACACACATATGTTAAAAATAATCACAATAATGTGGTGGGGCACTTATCCTTAAAGCACTTGGAATAGCAGGCAGTAAAACATTTACTTGGACTTGGTTCTGTTAAAGAACCATTTACAAATGTACCTTCCCCTTTTTTTTCTGGACTTGGAAGAAAGTTTGTTAATTAGAAACATTTGAATTAAACAGTTCGAAGGGCTAGGATTGGGTGATTGGATGAATCTATCCACCATCAGCGGCTGGAGTCCAGTCATGTTTTTAAGGACAATTTTTATACACTTGTCAAATAGGCTTGTTACGATAACAAATTTTGCTGGGCGATTAATTGCCTCAGAAATTATTGCAATAAATGATAATATTGTTTGAAATTCGACAATAATTAGTAATGATTGTCAAATTTAAGAAGAAATGTTTGTTAATTGTGTGTAGTACCTTTTTTGACCACCAAATGGTGGTTTAAGACTGTTTGAACAAAGGATGGCTAGTGAGGAGTGAGCAGCATGTGTCTTTAAGAAAAATGGGAGTGACATGGCGTGACCTTGGCGTGACATGGGCTGTCTCTTGGGTTCTCAAAATGGCGGCTACTCATTGTGGTTTGAACTCTTTATGCCGGGTTCCCACCAAACGCGTTTCAGGCAGCCGAAGCAGCCACTTTACATGCAAAGTCCATGTGGAGGAGCGGCGCCTCGCGGCGAAGCGTGACGCGGCACATTTTGAGCATTTCAAGCAGCGCGGCAGCGCGCGGCAGTTCTTTTCCACGCACGCGCGCGTCCAAAGCAGCCGAGGCGTCGAGCAGCCAAAGTTCAAATATTTGAACTTTGGCTGCTCGACGCGTTGCAGCAACCAATCAGGAGAGCCTCTGCTATGTGATGACCTAACAACGACAGGACTTTTTTTGGACTTTTTAAACTTACCCCAACGAGCCTCCATGAAGAAACCAGCCTCCGGTAAGACACTTGGCATTTTTACAGTTGCCGCTGTCCGCTCGAGCGTACTATCACCCCAAACATTAAAAAACGTTTTAATCTCAACAAAGACTTTCGGAGCTGCAGTTCGGCTTGTAGAAAACCCACTCAAGTAGTAACGAGGCTCACGTACAGCTGATTTTATCTGCCCGGTGTACAGAAAACAAAACAAACCCGACCAGAAAAGGAGCCAGACGCTTCTCCCACTGCACATCTGCTGCTCCCACTGCGTATCTGCAGACACGTTCGGTGTGAACAGACATCTGTTGACAAGCAGCAAACACAGTGCGTTGGGAGCGTTTTGACGCATTTGGTGGGAACCCGGCATTAGCATAGCATTTTTCTACACAAAGCTTTTAATAAATAAAAAAATCAGTAAACAAGCTCTGAGCTTCTTTTTGCTGATATTTTTTTTACACAAAGGCACAGATTTCAACCACAAATTTTGGAGCTTCGACAAGACATAGTTTTTTTCTCGAGGTCAACCTGTTCGTTTAGCTCATAGCTTAGTTTCTCAGCTCAGCTGCTTTTATCGATCTAAAAACGCAATTTTGGATGGGTAAAATGGATTTTAAAGAGAAAGGAGAAAGGGAGGGGTCAGCGAAGAGCCTCAGAGTTGAGCTTTTTACCATGCAGTGTCCAGTAGAAAGAGAGAGGCTCAAAGAAACGATAAAGCCGATAAATAAAAATGAGGTCGATAATTTTCATTTATCATGCAATTAATTGATTTATTGTTTATTGCGACAGGCCTACTGTCAAAGGTGGACATATTAAGGTAGTCTCCGTCCATCTTTCCATAAACTTAATCTTGTCCTATCCATACTTTCTGATCCACCAAGATAATTTAATTAAACTTGATACACATATGCATCATCACTAAATGGACTATCGCTTAATTGTTTCATCACCCCAGCTCCAAGGTCAAGGTCACACATTAAGGTCAAAGGTAAAACAAGGTCTTTACTTGTTTGAAACACAATTTCTGAACTGCAATTTAACAAATCCTGATTTACAATTGTACTACCACTATGTGTCACATAATCTATTGATCAACCAACTTAAAGGTCAAGGTCACAGATCAAGGTCAAATATGTTTCTAGTCCTTTGCTTGTCTGGACCATTGCTATAGGTGGCTATATAATAATTTGTGGATGGGCGTATAATGTGCTTTATGTGGTGCTCTTGTTTTCACTATTGCAACAAAGCTGCATCTCCAAATATCAGCTCAGAGCTAGTTGCACAGATCTTTTTTTTTGTAACTACTTGGCTTAAATCCAGACTGGTCCCTTACTTTGAAATCGTGTTGGCAACCCATATCCACCTCCATAGCTGTGCAAAGGACACAAAGTCAGAACAATGTTGAGGTCTTCAATCTTACTACTGCCTAAACTAAATCACAACTAAAATGTTACAGTCATTTTTTTACAAACATTACATTCATACAAGTTAAATTCTTGTGACTTGCAATATACAGTAAATGAGTCTACACCACATTTTTGCTCAGTGTGTCTAAAAGTCATTTTTAGAACCTGTGAAAAACACATTCACTGCTCTTGCCCGTAAATGTAGACCCAGAACAGCACTCTAATACCTCAGTACTTCTTTCATCTTCACTCAGAACCAATCTATGGACATTACCTCAGCTGCTGGAAACAGGCGCAAGTCTGCACATCAGCATTTATTTAGAGACTTCAGAAATCTATCCACTTCTAAAAATCAGCATTTCAGTTCCTCTTTGCTCTCCATCTGTTCCCAAAGCTTCAGCACAAAAGGAGAGATCAGAACATGATCTGATAACTTGGTCCTCTAGTTGTATGTGGAGCCTCTTAGTAAAGCCTGGTTTATACTTCTTGTCTTACGTTTTTTACCCCCCGTTGAGTGAAAAAAGGTAGCGCAACTTCTGTCTGCACTCCCGCTGCGATCCCCCTGTGACAGCCGTCTTGTACATGGCCCCCAAGCAGAACTCCGAGACACGGACGATGCGGCTCGCAGCGTGTGATTGGTTCAAAGTTTGTGGGCGTTTTTTGTTTGGATGTCCATATATGGTGTATGACACCGCTACACGCTACTCTTTTAGAAGCCGGTTTTTGTTTTTGCTTTGACAGACATGGATAGTTTTGAAGAGAAACTCGCCGAGGCGGTCCGGAGCGGGGATCCTGGCGGGACCAATCCAGTTCCTCCGTTATACCTGTCTTTGCAGTGGCTGGACACATACATTAAACACCGGGGGACGACTACAAACATTACAACAGCCGACATAAGAAAAAATGGACCTTGAAAAAGCACCAAGCCTCTGTGGCTCAATGGAAAGGCGTAGGGTTTTCATTCCAAAGCTTTTCTGGACTCGGGTTCGAATCTCACCTGGTTGAACTTATTTTACGTTTGTCTTTTATTGGATTTTAAAAAAGGAGTTAATATGCCTGTGGTTAACACAAATCCTTTTTTTTATCCAATAAAAGACAAGGGAGGGATTATCCCCACGTCTTAAAGAACTATAAACACCCAATGCGGTCGGTGACACACACGCAATTACGTCAGCGCTGGGTTCACTCAACGGGGGGTAAAAGACGTAAGACAACAAGTATAAACCAAGCTGTAGTCTCTCAGAAGGAATTATTTCACTGTGTGTGTGTGAATTAGTTGGAAAGGCTGCAGGATATGATCATCTCAACTCTGTAACTAGAGGCGAGGGCTGTGCCAGAAGAGCAGTGGGAGCTTGCGTGGCAGCAAAATGCCAGACAAATGTTTATGGGTGGTAAATGAGTGCAGAGAGATTTTAGGCCATTGTTGATACAAAGCTGTAGTAAATAAGCCGTTGAGTTAGCTGGCATGTAACAGTGTGGGGCAAACATTAGAGACAAAACACTGAATGAGCAGCAGGAGTCATGCTGGCGATCCTGGCTTTGCTCTGAGCGTGCTCAAACACATTGATGCAAATATCTGAGTGCAGGATGAACATGACTTCTTGCCCATTCTTTACCTAAAGGATTAAATGACATTCAGGTCACTGTGGTCTTCCATCCATTTCCTGTAAAACAGTCCAAAAGAACATGTCCTTTTTTTAGCTTAAGTGATTCTAAGCTGCTGTATCACTTGTAGGGTTTGTTGAGCAGTTTGCACATGGCTGCACTTTGGTCCTGTTCCATTCCAGCAAAGTAAATGTTCAATGGACTGTATTTATGTAGCACTTTGCTGGCCTTATTGACCACTCAAAGCGCTTAGCCATATTCACACACTCCGGTTCCCAGATCAAGGGCTATGTAGGGTTCAGTGTCTTGCCCAAGGATGCTTGAGAAACACAAATCAGTGCTTAGATAGAAGAGCGGTGACATTTTTGTGTGTCTGTGAATGCAACATAATACCTAGACCCTGACCTATTAGGACATGTCCCTCACCTTTATTTTTCTCCATTTATTTGGTCACAATTTGCACATGATTTTATCTTTGATCTTAGCTGATATCATTCTTGATTTTACTTAATTTTAACACTTGTTTTATTTTATTTATTTTTTAAGCAAGCCTAATCTGCATCCACATGATTTTATATTTGATCTTAGTCGATATTATTATTGATTTTATTTGATTTTATCACTTGTTTTATTTTGATCTTTGCTTTGTTACACTTTGTAGCACTTTGAGATTTTTATTAATGACAAGTGCATTATAAATTGAATTCATTAGTATTATTATTATTATTATTATACTATCTGCTTACGCCTGGTTTTATGTAGATAAAGCCACAATTTCTAATAAAATACTAGCTCAAACACCTTCAAACCTGCATCAAGTTCAACAGGTGTGAGCAAGTAGCCCTTTTGATGTCACGTCACAGTTTTGGTGTGCATTATAAAAATGTATTTCTGCCACAAAAGAGGCACAAACCTAGCAGAAAAAATGTTTTCCTTATTTAATTCCATTTTTAATGAATGAAGTACAGAAATTCCCCCTAAAACTCAGCAATATATCACTGTATCAGATATTTTTTTGCTGAATGGCTTTTCTAAATTGATAAGTCATATTTTGTGCTTTAGTATTCTTCACTGTATCCTCTCTAAAAAAGAACAAAACTTTTGTTTTTGTTTTGTTTCTATCCTAAACTGAGGGCATGCTGCTCATTACTCCATGAGGAGGGTTGGGGCAATTTCTTGTTCTCAATATAGAAGCAAGTTGCACCTGATTTGTATTGTGTGTTGACAATACATTTTATCTGCAGAAAAAAGATACTTTGAGTTATATTTATAAGCTTTCAGTCCTCGGACCTCCATACACCTGTCTCTGGATGATGGATTTCCTGACAGATCGCACAGAAAGAGTCAGGTCAAGTGTTTATTTTTATTTTTATCTTGGCTATACCTCAACCAGCCATAAAAAAAAAAAATCTCTGCTCATGGATCACTGCAGCCACTCAGGTGTTTGTGTTTTGTTCTGATTTACTGGCTCAGTAGGCCTCTGTTTTTATTTGCTGTCAGTATGACTTTTGTAACAGTGGAGCTGATGATAAGCTCTCCGACATTGCCTTCTGCTGCATAATCGTCCAAAAGTGACATTTAGTCATTTTCATGTTTTGTTTGTCTTTTCACTGCAGCAAAGCATGAAGCCGCCAACAATCTGAGAACAATATCATAATATATGGGCCACTGCAAGAGTAAAAAATGAAAGAATGCACATATTTGAATGTACACAACAGAGGAAGACAAACGTTCAAACTCCTCTCATTTCCCCTGCTGTATCTTGGTTCTTTCAGCTCCCAGGTGGTTTGACAAGTCCTTCCCCTCTGTGTTGATTTCCTTTTCTCAGAATCTGAAGACCCATCTTGATATAAAACAATTCTGCCACTGTATAAAATGCATATACTGTATATATTTTTCCTTCTGATTCTTTCAAACCATCTGTCATCTTGGTTCAACATATGAAAATGTTGAGTTTCAAAAAACAGTTTCTTACCCTCCAGGTGCAGGTGCACAGCTGAGTAAAATAAAATCTTTCTGAGATTCTCAGATGCTCCAGCAACATATGAGATGGCTATTTCATTCTCTTAAATTTATTACAAGAGTTAAAGATAAGGATTCACAGATTACTTGTCAGTTAACTAGAATTAGATGATCTTCAGCCTGACTGGATTAACCAATGTGCAGATCATCAGGCACTCCAAAATACAATCCCATAATCCCCCATCACAGAATGCATCATGACAAGGAAAATCAGATCCAAACAGAAGTGCAGTTCATTTTGTAACATATAAATGTGCTCAAACAGAGCTTAAGGTTGCAACACTGTAAGATGATCCTAGTTTATTTTCCAGTTATGTATAAATTGTGCATGTATAGTACATGCATGGTCACACAAAAAAGCATAAACTTACTGAAGCTTCTTAAAGACATTGTATATTTTAAAGTGCACTTTTAATATTAAACATTGATTTTAATATCTGTATTTTGACCAAGTAATGAAGAAAACAGAAATGTATGGTCTGAAGCCACATGACTTCAAAAACCACGTTTGTTTTTTAGCTATGACTTTTTAATGCATAATTAATGCTATGCAGTTGTCACAACTGATTTATGGGAGCTCAAAACACTAGTTGACAGAAGAAAGAAATAGCATTTTTGAACAATTAACATTTTTTTCTGTAATTTGTTGTAAAATTTAAGAAAATATCAATGCTGAATAAATAAGTGTATAAAGAGCCTCTATTATCAGATGTGTGAATAAACCCATCTCTCCAGTTATGAGAAATTTACTTATATGAAATATTGCTTTTTTGCAATTTTATTTTTCTGTTGCCTTCCTGTATTTACATTATACAAGTTTATTTTATCAACAAAGCCATGAATCTAAAACAATTATCTATAGGCAGTTTTTTTCCCTAAGAAATAGAACAAATTGTGTCATTATTTCATTGTGTATCATGCAAAATAAGTTGTAGCTTGATGTGTTAATTTGTCCTGCTGCTACAGCACATCTCCTGCACTGGAGCTGGTGCTCAAAGGCACATCAAAGTGCTGAGTCAGAAATTATATCGTGCAGCCCTTTCAAAATCCAGATTGTGACAGAATGTCATTAAATTTAAATGTTGTCATTGTCCTCAGTGCACGGTTCAAAGTAAAAAGTCATGCATAAACCAGTCATAAATAAAAGGCTTTTCCATCACTGCTTTCAAAATCATCCATGCCAGCTTGTCTGTGATGGAATAAAGGATCTGCAGTGCTTGAATAGTCCATGCAAACTGTACTCAAGCTAAAACAAGCTCACATTGGTCACAGGATCAGAGAACATGAGTCAGACGTCACTGGATTTTTGCCACCTGCGACCCGGTCACTGGTTCTTTAGGTTTTCCTTGTTGTTACTGCCCACTGGCTCAAGGAATTAACACAATGAGGACTGCAAGACCAAAAGATAAAGTTAACTAAAAAGTTTTATTGAACTCTAAAAAAGTTAGTTGGGTAGAGTGAAAGTCAAGCTGCAGCCACACAGTTTGCATCATGACTTGTAAGTGAGGGGGGAGAGCCAGACTCCAGGAGAAGGTATGTCCCAATTAAGTAGGCTGCTCACACCTGAACATGGTTGCAGTGATTACAGGAAGAGTTGCTACCTGAAAATCAAAACCAAAAATACTCACCCCGTAACATTTGTTGGACTTCTTTAGGTTGAGCCTGATTACTAAAGGGATACGTTACAAGAGATGTAGTTTTTAGATGCTGCAGTGTGACTTCAGTCATTGCTGTCCCGTTCCATCATTCCCTCTGTTTTCCTGCTTATAATTTAAAGTAGCAAAATGTATGAGCTGGCTTATATAAATCAGCCACAGTGAGGTGTGATTATACTGAAATGATAGCAACACTTTCCAACTCCTGCAGGAAACAAAGTTAATTATTCCCAGGCCACAGAGAATACATATAATTCACTCAGGAATTTTTTTAGTCTGCCTCTGGGTCTCCTTTTAGCGGGCCATGTCAGAAATCCTTCAGAAGGCAGCGTCCTGATCAGATGCTTGAATTACACCTCAGCTGACTCATTTGGATGGTGAGGAGCAGTGATTCTACTCTAAGCCTCCCAAGTGATAGAGCTCCTCACCCATCTCCAAAGGCAAGCCCAGCCATGAATTATTTTAGTTCAATTTGCTTGCAACAGGGTTTTTGTTATTTTTGCAATCCATACCTTCTTACTAAAAGTTGAAATGTAAATGGACCAACAAAATGAAACTTTGGATTTTGGCTCAGCTCCTTCTCCACTACAACAAAGCTCTCATTGACAAAGAGGCAAATCAGTATTTACTACATTACCGTTGCTGACAGCAAATAGTTATCTGCTGTTTAATATGATACTATAAAGAGATTGGAGAATCAATAAGATTCTCTTTTTTCTTGTTCGATAAATTCAGTTCAGTTTATTTATATAGCGCCAATTCACAACAAAGTTGTCTCAGGGCACTGAACAGAAATATTCACTTACATGCAAAAGCCTAAAGTTCTCCAAGGAAGCTAGCCAGCAAGTTTGATGAATCTTCATTTTGTTGTAGTTTCCCATCCCAATAAATAATGAAAACTGAAAGTTGTGCACCATAACTCATGTTCCTTGAAGAAGGGAACGAGGTGCAACACGATTGCTATGGGAATCAGCGCCCCCGCGCGGTTACCTGAAGTAATACACTCACGCCTTAACGGCTACGGCGTCAGCGTCGCGCCAGAGGCCCCGCCCTCTGGACATTTAAGCGGCTGACGCCCGTCCATCTTCCTCTAAAATGCACTTCACCGAGCTTTCAGCATTGAAAGGGCCAGATGTGTTGCACCTCGTTCCCTTCTTCAGGGAACATGAGTTATGGTGCATAACTTTCAGTTCCCTTTCAGTCGGTCTCTCGGTGCAACACGATTGCTATGGGAACGTAATCCATTCACGCCCTTGAAATGCTCAGCAAAATGCATGAGAGAACATCTGCCTTAATACGGCAGGCATTTCCCAGCCGCTCTCCACAAGGTATGTAGAGAGCACATCCTGAGAAGAAAAATGCCATATGTAGAAACATCATCCTGATGTTACCACTGGACACATAAATGAAAACACCAGCTAGAGACAGCATAAGTGTCCTCTGCTAGTGTGATTAATCATCATCTCCTTTTCCCCTGGAAATCTTGAGAAGCAGGAGGAAAAGAGCAAGGGACATATCACGCCACTGGCAATCAGATGGCAATGTGGAGGTAGAAAACCCAGTTCAAACACAGGGTAACCTTCCAGGTCCCCAGGGGAATATGTATAAAGGACACGCACAAGTCCCTCATCTGCTTCATGAACAGACAACTACTAGGACTGTCAAAGAGGCCCATCCTGATGTTGGAGAACTGTCAGAGGAGAGGGGAACCCTTCCACTGAAGCATCTCCCAGGTAAACATAAACACCAAGGGTGTCCCTTGTGTATGTTGTTGTTGTTGGAACAGAGACAATCAGGCCTTAGGCCCTCAGCCATTCCCTTCAGTGGCCAGACTGAAGGCTGCCACAGCTCTGGACGCGGGTGTAGAAGCTGCCCACGTGCCTGAGTCAGCAGGTCTCTGTAAGAAGGCAACTGCCATGGTATCCCTGAACATTGAGAAGTAGAGGTCACATTGTGAGCTGGCTCCGCATGGGGACAAGCCCAACAAAGTTCTTCCAAACCGTGACCAGACCTGATCCACGACTCGTGGGTTCAGTCTTATTCCGATTCCAAAACCTCTTGAAAGGGCATTCGCACCTCGACTCAGTTCACTCGGAACCTGAGTCGCCCTGAGCGACAATAATCTTGGAGCGTACCAAGTGAGCATCCTCTGTGTCAGGCTGAGGAGGGCGTGGGATCTCGTCCCCCCTTCCCAGTCACTGAAGGATACCGTGGTTTTGTTATCTGATTACGCCAGGACGTGCCGTCCCGCAATCAGACCTTTACCAAAGAAGTATGTTGCTGACAGGAATACGGCCAACAACTGCAGGAAGTTGATGTACAATCTTGCTGCTTGCTCATTCCAGAGGCCTTGGGGGTTCTGATTTCTGCAGACCGCCTCCTCATCCTGTTTCCGAGGTGTCCATCATGATGATCACACGGGATGACACCTTACCTTATGGGACCCCTTCCGTGAACACAGACAGGTCCCCCTAAGGTTCCGGGGCCCTTAGGCACTTTGAAATGATTCTAAATTTTTCTGCTCACCCAGACGGGGGCAGGTTGTTTTTGTTGGTTTAGCCATGTATGCAGGACCCACATCTTCAGCAATGCGTATGGCACACAGGGTATGGCTTCCGCCAAGAGGCCTAAAAATGCGTTGGCGCGCTTACAGGGGAATCCGTTGATTCAGTTTAAACTTATGCCAGGTAACGGCGAATCGAGGAAGCACGTTCCTCTGAGAGCCATGCCTTTTACCGGATGGTGTAGACCTGTACTCCCAGAAATACGGTAATCTGTGATAGGGTCAGGTCACTCCTTTGTGGGTTTATGAAAAGATCCAAGAGACTCCAGGTGAGAGATCACCCTACAGGAGTGTGACTGGGCCTGCTTCCGTCCCAAAACCAGGAGGTCATCCATGTAGTTCATAATCCTGACTCCTTGATTCCTAAGAGGGGTCAGGGATGCATCCAGACATTTAGTAAATGTCCGAGGAGCAGTCTTCAAACCGAAGGGTAAGACTTTGTATTTATAAGCTTTCCCATCGAAGGCAAACCGGATGAATTTCCTGTGCCTCCTCCAGACGCCCACATGGAAGCAGACGTCTTTCAGATCCACCGTACATGCATAGTCTCCAGGACTCACGGACTGGGGGACCTGCTGCAGTGTCAACTTGAAAAAAATCTTGTTTTCTTGCCCAGAGTCCTGAGATCCAGGGCCGGTCTCAGGGATTCATCTCTTTTGGGCACCAGGAAGAACTCGAGCCTGCAATGCATCCGTTGTGATGACCCGTTCATTTGTCAGACACACCCTCCAGGTCTGCGCGTGCGCCATGAGCCTGGGAGGGATGTCTAGCGGCTGCTTGCTTTATTTGAGTGCAGAAGGGGTGGCCTTCGACCCCTCTCGCGTACTCTGGAGCAGGCTGGTCTGCCCAGCAGAAGACATTGCTAGGTCTGACCGTCTCATGCAAAGCTTGTGTGTCCCACAGTGCGGTTCGTAGTCTAGCCAAGTAGGTTGTGTTTCACCAAAGTGGTGAGTCAAGAACCAGTGCAGTCTGTGCTCTGGTACTTTCATTCTTGTATATGCATGAAACAGTGTTTGCTTATCATTACACATACAGTAGACGAGTTATTGTTTAGTGCGCACACACATACCACCAGCTCCTTGTAGCATTTTACAAGTGATGTCTGGGCACAAAAGGTGAGATTCCTGTACTGCGTGAGCAGGCAAACCTGAGGCCCTGTTCCCATTTTGGGACAGGACACAATCAGTAGCCTGAGATTTTATTGTCGTGTGTGGATGGCAATTTATTTTTATTACACAAGGGTCTGAGTGTTCTTGTGTGTTTACACGTTCCGAACCAGCTAGTCTGTGTTCCTTAAAAACACAGAAACTGGTGGTAAAACGTTGACATTTTCTCTCCTTCAGTAAGTGAGAGCGCCTGTAATTATGCAGGGGCATCTCTTTCCTCTTCTTTTGCTGGTGGCCCCTTGCAGCTCCTGTAGCTTTTCTGCCTGGTGGGCCTACAATACCGAGGCCACTTGTCCTTGTCCATCCTGCCAGGGCCCCTCGGGCCCTGAGATGGTTAACGTCAGAGAGTCATCCATAGTCTCATCGATGTTTCGTCGAGGCATATGAAAACTACCAGGTAGCGCAGCTGAACAGGTAGCTGAAATTCCTCCTCCTGGACTGTGCTGGACAGAGAGTCTCCTTGTTAGCCGGGGCTAAACGTGGAGGTACTCATGAGCCCACTAGCGGTGCTAAGCCGGGCCCTCGAGCAGCATAGCATCGCTAAAAAACACTTAGTTATGCAATGAATTCAACCGTCGATTCGGTCGGACAGGATAGTGGAAAAGGAAAAATATGAGAAGGTTAGCTAGCAAGCTAGGCCAAACATTTTCACATACCTCACGATAAAGTCCTTCGTTGTCCGTTCGTAGCCACGCTAATCGTGTTAGCAGCGTTGTCTTCCGCCACGTGTTGTCGTGGGTGCCCCTGGTTAGCCATGCTAACCGTGAGAGCTAGCCTCTCCGGGGTCATCCGCGAGAAAAGCTTTGAGTGTCCTTGCGTGTAGCATCCTTGAGTAGAACGGACAGGCCTCGTGGGTGTCCGTTGCTGAAAAAGGGGGGTATCCAGATCCGCTGAAGCAGGTTCGGGAGTCGGAGATCACGGCCTGCCAGAGTTCCTTGTCCAAGGACGTCCTTTCGTCGAGCTGCTCGGGGCTGCTGGCCTGTTAGCTTCGTTAGATTAGCAGGTAGCATGCCTCGCGGTTAGCGTTTGCTAACAGAGCAATAGAAAAGCAGAAGAGAAAAAAGGCATGGGAGCTTGGGCTCACTGGCCTTCTGGTCTTCTGTGATTTTTGGGTTTTCGCATTAACTTCTCGGGAGCCGTGGCTGAGAAGAGTTAAGCCCGTTAGCAGTGCTAACGCCGTCCGGAGATGTCTTCCTCCTCGTGTCGCTTTTGCCGGCTAGCCTGCCAGTTGTTAGCAGGGTAGCGGTGTCGCGCAGTCAGCGCCGTCGAGCGAAGCGGTCTGTGGAGAGAGGAGAAGAAAACTTTGGGGTGAAGAAAATGTGCCGGACCAGCTTTCGCCAGCCCAGCAGTCCGCAGTAGAAGATTCTCTGTATGCTCTGTGTAGGGAGCGAGCTCACCTCTGGTCGAGCGATGAAGATACAGAGAAGATCCGAGAAGAGTGTTACAGGTTTAGCGAGGTGAAGGGCAAAAAGAGGAAGATGGACGGGTGTCAGCCGCTTAAATGTCCAGAGGGCGGGGCCTCTGGCGCGACGCTGACACCGTAGCCATTAAGGCATGTGTGTATTACTTCAGGTAACCGCGCGGGGGTGCTGATTCCCATAGCAATCGTGTTGCATCAAGAGACCGACTGAAAGGGAAATGATCATCTTGAGGGCATAAAATGAAAATCTAAACGACCTCCACAATGTTAAGTCAGGTCCTCTGGACAGTTTCTTTTTTGTTGTTGGTGTATGTTGTTGAAACGTTTCGTCTTTCCCCCAAAAGACTTCATCAGTCCGAGGAGCCACAACACTTACAAGTAGTACACTAACGTAGTGGACCAACCAGTTTGATGGTGATAAGATGGTTTCTGGAGTCTACCCTCTCCCCCATCGACCCCTCTGAGGCAGCCATGGCCAAAGTGGTTCAAAATATCAAAATTCAATAATCCAGATAAGAAAAGGGATGTAATTTGTAAAGTTACACAGTCTAAACTTAACAGCAATAGGTTTATTTAGCCTTTCATAAGATTTTTTTTTCCAAAGTCATATTTTCAACATGTTTGTCATAGATTTATAAATGTCATAGTTCCAAATTAAATATTTAGTTTACAAGCTAAATATTTAGTTTACAAACTAAACTTGCAAGTTAAATATTTAGTTAGCAAGCTAAATATCTAGCGCCACACTAAATATTTAGTCTACAAAGTAGAGGTTTATGTCCAAGATAAATATCTAATTTACAAACTAAATATTTAACTTGCAAGGCAAACATTTAGTTTGTAAACTAAATGTTTAGGAGTAAATTAAATATTTAATTTTCATGTTAAACATTTATTTTCAAAACTAAACATTTATTGTCCGAGCTAAAAAAAAAATCAAAACTAAAAATTTAATTTCCAAAGTAAACATTTGATTTCTAAACTAAACATTTAATTCCTAAACTAAATATTTAATTGTCTAACTAAATGTGTAGTTGTGACCTAAATATTTAACTAACAAGTTAACTATTTAGCTAACAATAATAATAATAATAATAATAATAATGAATTCAATTTATAACGCACTTTTCATTAATGAAAATCTCAAAGTGCTACACGGTGCAACAGAAATTAAATGTCAATAAAACAAGTAATAGAACAAGTAAAATCAATAACAGTATCAACTAAGATCAAAAGTAGAATCATGAGGAGGCAGAGTATGCTCGGTTGAAAAGAAAGGTCTTCAAGCCGCTCTTAAAGTCAACCACAGACTGTGGGACCCTCAGACAGTCAGGAAGAGAGTTCCACAGGCGGGGGGCAGCCACACTGAAAGCCCGGTCTCCCATGGTCCTTAATTTGGTTCTCGGAATGTGAAGGAGATTACTGTTCTGTGACCGCAGCGACCGGGTGGATGAGTGTGGAATAAGAATATCCTTCAGATAATCTGGTGAAGCTCCATGTAAGCATTGATGTGTAATGAGAGCAGTTTTGTACTGAATTCTGTAGGCGACAGGAAGCCAATGAAGGTTATGGAGAATGGGCGTAATATGTTCAAATTTACGAACTCTCAACAAGATCCTTGCTGCACTGTTTTGAATATATTGAAGTTTCTGAAGGTTTTTGCCAGGGATTCCAATAAACAGGGAGTTGCAGTAGTCGAGCCTGGAGGAGACAAAAGCATGGACGAGCTTCTCAGCATCGGAAAAAGTTAGGGATGGGCGAAGTCTGGAGATGTTTCGAAGATGGAAGAAGCAAGTTTTAAACAGATGCTTAATGTGATTTTCAAATGTAAGATTGGAGTCCATTTTTATTCCAAGATTAGTAACAGAGGTGGAGAGGGGGATGTCTTGTCCAGAAAAGGAAAGTGTTGTTATAGGAGATGTTTGTACCTGGTGAGGGGTGCCAATCAGTATGGCCTCAGTCTTGGAGCAGTTTAATTGAAGAAAGTTCTGATTCATCCATGCCGGAGCAGTTTAATTGAAGAAAGTTCTGATTCATCCATGCCCTAATTGCCTCCAGGCAGGCAGAGAGGGCAGTGAGTGAAGATGGAGATGACAAGGTGGAAGATGAGGATGCTCCAGTCCTGATGTAAAGCTGTGTATCGTCGGCATAACAGTGAAAAGAAATGTTGAACTGATTAATAATTTGACCTAAAGGCAGCATGTAAAGGGAAAACAACAGGGGCCCCAGAACCGACCCCTGAGGGACACCACAGGAGACAGAGACTGTCTGGGACGTGGCGTTGCCAAGACTAACACATTCCAGCCTATTAGGTAAATATTTAGCTAGCAAGTTAAACATTTAGGTCTGAGATAAANGGAGATGACAAGGTGGAAGATGAGGATGCTCCAGTCCTGATGTAAAGCTGTGTATCGTCGGCATAACAGTGAAAAGAAATGTTGAACTGATTAATAATTTGACCTAAAGGCAGCATGTAAAGGGAAAACAACAGGGGCCCCAGAACCGACCCCTGAGGGACACCACAGGAGACAGAGACTGTCTGGGACGTGGCGTCCCAAGGTAACAAGGTAAATATTTAGCTAGCAAGTTAAACATTTAGGTCTGAGATAAATATTTAGTTAGAAAATATTTATTTATTTTGGAAATTAAATGTTTAGTTTAGAAAATAAATATTTAGGTCCAAGCTAACTATTTTGTTAACAAAATAAATTTTTATTTTGGAAATTAAATGTTTAGCTTGGAAAATAAATATTTAAGTCCAAGCTAAATATTTAGTTAGAACATAAAATATTTAGTTTGTAAATTAAACATTTAGCTTCTAAATAAACATTTACTTTGTAAACTAAATATTTAGTTTGGAGCTAAATATTTAGCTTGCTAACTAAATATTTAATTTGCAAGTTAATTATTTAGTTTGTAAATTAAATATTTAGCTTGTAAATTAAATATTTAGTTTGGAATCATGACATGTATGAATGTACAGTATGGATAGCATGGTGAAAATATGACTTTGAAAAAAAAAAAAAACGTTTTTGTCTTATGAAAAGCTAAATACTGTACTGTAAAACAAATTACTGCTGTGAATTTTTGACTGTGTAACTTTACAAACGACACCCCACTAAAAAATCCAACAAAGTTAAGTCAGGTCCTCTGGACAATTTCTTTTTGTTGAAACATTTAGTTTTTCATCCAAAATACTTAATCAGTGATTAAAAGACCTCATTTATCTGAAATCTACATTTCAGTTGTCCCCTATCATGAATGGCAACATACACACATCAGAAGGAACAAAATGGTACAAGTATGCCCACATTTCTAAATAAAAGTGAAACTGTATGGTAATAAATAAATAAAAACAATGATCTTCCAGCCTGTGTGAAAGTAAAAAAATAAAAAAATAATGCAAAGAAGGAAAAAACGGAAATAAAAAAAATGAGGAGAAAGGACATGGCAAAATGTAATCATTAAGAGAAATAATGGGGCAAAATGTAAAAAAAAAAATGGTTAAAGAAACAATTGATGGCATTATGACTCTTTTTGACCTTAGGTTATAATAGAGGCATTGTAAAAATGTAATTAAAAAAAAGATTGCCTTTTCATTAAGAACCTATTTCTTTTGATAAAATTTAGAGAAGACAAATACAGGTACATGTTTGTGCTGTAAGTATCAGACATACTGTCTGTATCTAAATGTCACTTCATGTGCATATGAAATGTTCTGTATGTCTGGCAGGTGTTGATAACTGAATGAATCATTTTGAATGTGCCACTTTGAGATTTCTGATTTTGTCTTCAGTCTTGCAATCTCTCAAAAGCAGCATTGTAGCTCAAACCAGCTACGAGCAAAGAGTGGTGAAGGAAGAGCACATATCTTATTTGAATGGAAAACTGCTGGAGATGAAGACATGATTTAACTGCTTGGTTCTGTGGGAATGATCAAGGTTTTTTTGACTGTGACAGTGACTGTTGACAAGATAAGTCTCACTGAGGGAAAATAAATTCATCATCTCTAACCTTCTGGTTATTGTACATCCTGATCTTTAACCTGGATTCACTGGTTTTGTGCATCCATTTACATATAATTTGTTGCTTCATTGTAGACTTCAGACTAGTTATTCAAAGGGTAAGGTTTTATGTAGAGTTTCCAGTTCAGACTAGCTACAGGTGATTGATTGTAATGTTATTTGCACTGTATTTTGCAACACAAACCGTGTTTAAAGTGCTAATTTTGATATACAGTATGTATGTGGGTCAAAATATGAAGAAAAAAAAATGTATCCAGTAAAAGTTAAGTCTGGCAGGGTATATTGTGTCTGCTATTGGGACTTTTATAATAACATTTTTACTATACCAATGGTATGCAGCAAATGCATGACGTGAATGTTATATGTATGTGGTATGTACACACCCATCCATCCATCCATCCATTATCTGTACCTGCTTTTTTCTTTCTGGCTCATGGGTTGTACATTCCCCAAGAACACAAAGTAATTAATCACTAATGCAAATATTTAACAAGAAGCACTCAAACAATGGCAACTACGACTGTACAGATACAGCATTAGTAGAATGAGCTTGTCACTCCTGTCACATTGGGTCACTCCTGCATAACTTTTGTTGTTTTTTTTCATTCATTCAACCTTTATTTATACAGGCTAGCCTCGTTGAGTCACGGGGACTCATTTACAAGAGGGACCTGTCTCACTCACACCAAACAACCATCCACTCTCACACTCACACCTAGGGTCAATTTAGAGTCACCAATCAGCCTAACAAGCATGTTTTTTGGTCTGTGGGAGGAAACCGGAGTACCCGGAGGAAACCCACGCATGCACGGGGAGAACATGCAAACTCCACCCAGAAAGGCCCCGGACCGGGATTTGAACCGGCAACCTTCTCGCTGAGAGGCAGCAGCTCTACCAGTTGTGCCAGTTGTACTTGTTGAGGTGTAGGTGTTGTTTCATAGTTGCTACATAGATAGATACCACATAATTTATTGACCTGAGCAATAATCTGTTGCTACTTGTTGTTGCTGGAGATCATGCTACATGTACTAAAGTGTCAAATACACAACAAGGGGATGCGGCTGTGTTTTCTTCCAGCCACATATCTTATTATGCCAGAGAAATGCAAAGCAAATGTACAAAAGTGAGATTAGACTGTAAAAACCTACAAAGTGTTTATAGCAGTTGTTGTTTACTCTGGACAGTATTACATGTTTTTTCTTATGAAAACAAGATCCCTTGAGGCTAATTTGTAAAGTCCTCTTCCCTATGCTATTTTATTTAATTACTTTCCTTATATGGGAAGGTTATGGTAATGTACTGTATGTTGACAATTTGTGACTGTGGCATTACACAAATTTTGATCCGCATGCCAACTAAACGTGGAACTGTTTCAGTGGTTTGCAAATTATTATTTTCCTTGAGTGAATTTAAAAGAATGCATTTTGCTTTGTTGCAATGTAAATCACAACCCACAGTTCAGATTTTCTCATACAAAGTCATTTAAAGTCTAGTCGCAAGTTTGAACTAAAGACCTAGCAGTTCTTGAAGGAACACATTTATCTGCTGCCTTTCATGCAAGAGTTTGAAGCTTAAACGTCCTTGTTTTATTAATGATATCACAAAACCTTGCTAAGCTACAGTACAAACACAGGAACAACCCGCTCATTTCAATAATCATTACAGCTGACAAAGTCAAAGTAGAGCTGAGCTAAAATATATTAGGCCACATTATTATTATTATTATTTTTTTTTTACGTAGGTCATATAATCATCACTTTTTAAAACTAAAGTATGACTTTTATACACAACTTTTTTTCCGCTCAGTAAAAAATAAGATCCAAAATGCATGTGTGATAAGCTTATCTCTGCAGTCTAAATACATGTAAATGTGCAAAAGACACCTGACAACACAGTTTACTGTCTACCACCAAGTTACTACCAAATATTTTTGAATAGAAGCTCACCAAACATCAATGCATATTGAATATTTTCAATTCTCACTAATTTTTCTCACCAACATTGTACCTATAAAATGCATGTTATTAAAGGTTGGCTGACATGAATTTTGAACTTTTCATGAATTGGCACAACATATATATCTTTTATCATCCAACTATGTTCGTTGTTGCAAACAAAATGATAATTTAATGAAAATTTGTTTAAAAGGTGAGTTTAAAATTTGTGCTGTGTTTCTTCACGGGACATCCGGGTACTTCTGCTTGCTAATTTTGTGACGTAATCGCAGGAATGTCTGCTAGAACGTCCCTTTTACATAACAATAGCATACAATATAGAAACCGACAAATTTAGCAATCTAAGTTTAGATTTGAGCCAAAGTTAGTTCAGGGGGTTGAACAAGAAACAGCAGGTTCTGCCTTACCGTTCAGGTGGAGCAAGGGGGGCTCTCGGGTGGAGTGAGGGTGGCTCCGAGGGGGACAGCTTTGTTTATTTTGTCCAGTCTTGACAAAGTATTTCATCTTTCGGGAAAGTGAAAAGGCTCACTTGTTCACTGATGATATTAGAACACCCAAATTTGACACAACACAACGTAACATCATTTTTCAAGTTATACAAAAAAAATAGGCGAACGTGCAGAAAATGAATCTGCGTTCTATACACAGCCGCAGACTGGAATTCCTGCGATGACGTCACAAAATTAGCAAGCGGAAGTACCGGGATGTCCCATGAAGAAACACAGCGCAAAT
>JBBPBX010024480.1:0-11944 GCA_038048925.1 Garcialebias charrua
CATTTAATCATGTACAGTAGTGTACTGTAATGTTAAACATTGCTATTCACATTTACAGAATAAATAAAAATATATTTTCTTACTTTGAGATGGTCAAAGCCGACATCTTAGGTTGCCATGCGTTGATTGTTTTCGGGCCGAGCAGCGCGGGCCACCGCAGCTGCTCCAGGCCTGTGTTAGCTAGCTGGCTAGCTTCTGCTAGCCAAGCCATGAGCTAGTGTTGGAGCGGCGGCGCGATCAATCTGCAGCTCCTGCTCCAGCCGCTGCTCCAGCCTGAGACGTCCACAGAGCTATTCCAGCTAGTAATTAATCCACATGATGCGATCCTGGTCACCAGTGTTCAAAAGGCCGGCTCCCGTGTTAGCTCCAGTGTTAGCTCTGGAGCTAGCCAGGCCGGAGGTGTAGCCAGGCCGGCTGGAGGTGTTCGCACGGCGGCCTGGCACGATCGGCGATAAATCCGCTCCTGCCTGAGACATCCACAAAGTTCACAGAGACGTTTCCAGCTAGTAATTAATCCATATGAAGCCATCCTGGTCACCAGTCTTCGTCCAGCTCTCGGCAGCTAACCTAAGATGGCGTCCGCCGGTGTTCTACATTAATTTGTGACCGGAGACCCCAGTGACTGAACCTTAAATAGCGTCCGGTGTTCTACATTAATTTGTGACCGTGTAAACTGAAGACCTACTTCCTGTTTCCCAAAATTGCTCAAAAATTGCTCAAAAATGATCAGAAATGATCTTTTTTATCATAATTATTATTTATAAAGCCTTTAAAACAACCAGAGCTGCAACAAAGTGATGTACACATGAAATTAAGAACATTTAAACACAAAAAAAAAAAAAAAAAAAAAAAATTTTTTTTTTTTTTTTAATTCATATTTTTATTAAATATGATATGTTCGTAAGTCCCGTGGTTCGCAGGTCGATGGGGTCGTAGGTCGGGGGTTACCTGTATATATATATATATATATATATATATATATATATATATATATATATATATATATATATATATATATATATATATATATATATATATATATATATACATACTGTATATATATATATATATATATATATATACATACTGTATATATAGTGCAGACACTGATGACAATTATTTTATGTCAAACATTTAAAATAATTTAAAATAAAAAAAGGTTAAAGTCAGTCTGTTCAAGACATAAAACTAAACTGTGATCTCAATCAACATGCAACATGAAACAAAACTTTATTCTTCTGGAAATCAGAAGCATTCCCATTGTTAGCATGAATTTTATTGTTTATTTTCCAAGAGGTGTAGAGTCCTGAAGTCAGAGGAGTGTTGAAGCCAAGAGGAATCACCTCGAAAGAAGCCAGAAGTCCCGTGTGATAACGGACCTGTGGGACCCGAGCTGATTTCTGTGCAGCGTCACAGCCAGGACCTGCTCCCACATCGGTGACCATCCTCCGTGGAGCATCGGCCGTGGGAGACGGCGCAGGGGTACAAGGCCCAGATGGATGTCAGGGGAACATCTGTTCCACCTCCTCAGGGAACATCTGTTCCACCTCCTCACACTGGTTCTTATCAGCAGAAATGCTGCCACACACACACACACACACACACACTGGACAGGAGAGGAGCGAAAGTTTAAGAAAACAGGTCTGTCTGCTTTTGTTTGGCCTGTAAACGAAAGGTGGGTTCCCCATCAGGTCACACATTTACATTTCACAAAGATCACAGAAGTCCTTTCACTTCATGTTGTGGCATCTGTGTGTTCTGCTGCTGGCTTAAAATTATATATACATGGCAAACTGGTGTTCTTGTGAAGCACATCTAAACACACACATACAAAAATATCTATTGAATTACATTAAATTTATAGTTCATTTAAAATAAAAACTGTTATTTAGTGTATTCTTTCATGAGTCAAACACTTATCTGTTTGAATGAACTAATAATTACTTCAAATTATGCAGTATGATTCGCTGTTTTTACTTTGGTGCAACCCTTGCTGATTTTTATCAGGTCTTTTAATTTGGCAAAACCTGCCAGCTGTGTTTGCTTTTCTTTGCCTCATCCGATGCCATCAGAGATGCAGACGGCAGACTGAAGATGATGTAATCCATCTTTCCTCTAAAAAGAAACAGAGAAGCTTCGTCTCGTCTCTGAGAACAAGGGGATGAAAATTTGTGACTTTTACTATGAACTAGAGAAATTGCATTTCCTGTGAAAATGCAGTGTGGATGCTTGCTTATTGCAGAAGAACTTGCTCAAAAATAGCTGAAATTAGCTACAAAACATGAAATGTAGCTGAAATGGAAGAACAAGCCTAAATTAGCAGAAGAAAGCAGAAAGAACACATATTTTCTGAATTAGGTTTAAATATGCAGAAATGAGCACAACATTTAGGAAATTAGCTAAAAAAGGCTGAAATTAGCTAAACATAGCTGACAAGTAGCTGAAAAGGCAAAAAGAAGCTTAAATTACCAGCAGGAAGCAGAAAGAACAGAAATTAGCACAAAAAAATAGAATTAGCTGGAAAAGCTAAAATTTGCATCAAAAGAGCTAAATAGTAAGTGAACAAGTAGAAAAAGCTGAAACTAGCAGAAAAAAGCTGAAAGGAGCTAAACAAGCTGAAATTAGCATAAAAAGTTAATTAGGCTGAAAGGAGCAGAAATTAATATGAAAACCTTGAATTTATCTGAAAACTGCTGAAATTAGCTGAAAATGCTGAAAAATCTAGTTGAAAATTTTGAACAAGGTTAAATTAGCAGAAGAAAGCAGAAAAAACATGTTTGTCCATTCATGCTGAAAGAAGCTGAAAGGAGCACAAAAGTGGAATTGTCTGACAAAATAGAAGCTGAAATTAGCACCAAATACAGCTGAAAAGTAGCTAAAAAAAGCAGAAAGAAGCTTAAATTACCAGAAGGAAGTGGCGAGAGCACAGATTTGCTGAATTAAGCTGAAAAAAGTTGAAATGCGTGCAAAAATGTGGAATGATACAAAAAAAGGGCTAAAATTTGCATTAAACAGCTAAATTGTAGCTGAAATAGCAGAAAAAGCTGAAACGCAGAAATAAGCTGAAATTAGCAGAAAAAAAGTTAGATGCACAAAAATATAGCTAGCCGAAATAATTAAAAGGATCACAAAACAGCTGAAAAAGACCCCAACTGATATTAGCTAAAAGTAGCTGAAGTAAGCTGAAGCAGAACAAGATGTGAAAGGAGCAGTAAAAGGTTGCAAACAGATCTAAAGATTTGAAGGATGTAAAATGAGCTCAATTCATTTTCTTATGAGAAAAAAAGTGGCAAAAAATGGCTAAATATTCCAAAAAGCTAAAGCTGCACCATTACAAAAAGTCATAGCACCCTTCTCCTGAAAGAGCTGAACGTTTTCATATACGATTTGTTGAAATAGTAAAAAAAATGTGGAACAAAAAACTTGCTGAAAATCGTTTGGAAGAAAAATGATCACAATAGTGTGAACGCTTCATAAACATTCACACTATTACCACTTTATGAACAAACTGAAGCAGAACCTCCTGGTTACAGTCCAGATGTGTGTTTATGGTGAAACATCTCACCTGTCTGGCTGCTACATTATTAAACGTTCATTAAAGGATCCCCTGTCGCCTTTTATGCCGGAGCTACAGACTCAGATCATCTCATGAGGAGAAATGATAAAGTTGGACTTGTTTTGGTCAAACCTTAAAAATAACATCCCCTCTGTGCCACATCAGCCTGGTAGTTAGTTTTTAAATCATTTCATGAGGACTGGACTGTCATTTATTTAAAAATCTATTAAATATTCAGATAAGAAAATCTTATTGTTTAAATCTCCTGGACACAAAGCAACACTAACACTTTTAGCTCATTAAAACCGGATGAACTGTCACCATTTCTAAGGTCAGCCGGCACTGGTGGCCATCTTGAATTTGGTTAACTCCAAAAGCTCATTGGTTGTATACATACATCCAACGAGAATTTCCTGAAAGCTTCAAATATTTGTCCAGTGATTCATGAGATATTTTTTTCTAACAAACTGAATCAACTTCAAACAGTTGTTCTCAGTTTTAAACAAAGATGTTGTGCAATCTGTTAGCTTTCACAATGTGTTGAGGATCAGTCTCAGCTACTACCACATCAAAGTTTGGGTTGACATCAGAAAAATAGACAATTATGGACATTTTTAGCCTGGCCCTCGCCTTCCTGCACAGCTCCGCTCAATTCTCATTTCCCTTCACTGCACAGTCTGGGACTTGTCCCATAGACAAGGATATCTCCGGTAGGTTTTGACCGGACCAATCAGAGAACAGAAGGCGGAGTTTTGAACGACGTCGACTGACGTCGTCATTCAAAATGGCTGCCGCCACGAAGGAATTTTCATCAAAACAAGGTAAAAAACTATTATTTCTCTGCTGATAAAAAATATATTTCTTAGCTGACGTTATATCAGAAGTGTTCCTGAGCAATCAGAGAGCAGAAGGCGGAGTTTTGAACGACGTCGACTGACGTCGTCATTCAAAATGGCTGCCGCCACGAAGGAATTTTCATCAAAACAAGGTAAAAAACTATTATTTCTCTGCTGATAAAAAATATATTTTATAGCTGACGTTATATCAGAAGTGTTCCTGAGCTTAACAGTTCCTAAATCAATTCACGAAATGGTCAAATCTGCTGGATTTAAATAGTTTCGGTTTGATATTTTCCAAACAGCCTCGGGTGCGCTACGAAAATAAATGATAAAAAATCGAATTTTATCTCAAATGTTTCATCTAGGCCAACAGTCAGTAAATTAAAGACATATAATTACACACTGGTGGCAGAAAAAATATCCACCGAGTGGTTTCTGAGCAATTTATCTGATAGCCTGGACCTCGCCAGGCTAAACTAACAAAACTCCGCCTTCTGTTCTCTGATTGGTCCATTCAAAAATCTCCAGGAGAAATCGTTTGTCTATGGGAGAGATGCCAGACCCTAGTACAAAGCGAAGTGAAGGACATGGGTCTGGTTCCAACCAGGCTAGGACATTTTATATTTACTTTAAAGTTAGTTGGCTGTTTTAAATCAAGCGGTCTCTAAAAGTCTCTCGGTTGTGTTTATTCAATAATAGTGTGAATGTTTGTGAAGCATTCACACTATTGTGATCCATTTATCTTCCGTACATTTTCCAGCATCTTTCTTGTTTCACAACTTTAGTGCTATTTCAACAAATCATAAATTTCAGCTCATTCAGAATGGGTGCTATGACTTGATATTGGTGCAACTTTAGCTTTTTGAAATATTTAGCCTTTTCTGCCACTTGTTTCTCATAAGAAATTAATTGAGCTCATTTTACATCCTTCAAATCTTTAGATCTGTTTACAACCTTTTACTGCTCTTTTCACAGTTTGTTCCGGTTCAGCTTATTTCAGCTTCCTTGTGCAAATTTAAACTTTTTCCCTGTACTTTCAGCTAATCCCAGCTGTTTTGTGATCCTTTTAGATTATTTCTGCAAACTATAACATTTTTGCACTTTTTCCAACTCCTTTCTGCTAATTTCAGCTTGTGATGCTCCTTTCAGCTTATTTATGCAAGTTTCAGCTTTTTCTGATATTTCAGCTACTATTTAGCTGTTTTATGCTAATTTTAGATTTTTCAGCTAATTCCAAATTTTTTGCACTCATTTCAACTTTTTTCAGCCTAATTCAGCAAAAATGTGCTCTCTCCACGTCCTTCTGGTAATTTAAGCTTTTTTAAAAAGACTTTTAAGCTACTTTTCAGCAGTTTTTTTGTTTTGTTTGTTTGTTCATTTCAGCTTTGTTCAAATAATTTCCTCTTCTTTCTTTGTGCTCATTCCTGCTTCTTTCAGCCTCATTGGGCAAGTGTGTGTTCTTTCTGCTTTTTTCTGGTAATTTAAGCTTCTTCTACCTTTTCAATAGCCCTTTTTTTTAAAGCTAATTTCAAACTTTTTCCGATATATAAAAGTTTTTTGTGCAAATTTCTGCTTTATTCAGCCTAACTTCTTTATGCTAATTTCAGTTTGTTATGCTCCTTTCAGCTTATTTATGCTAGATTAAGTTATTTGAGCTATTATTTAACTGTTTTTATGCAAATCTTAGCCTTTATAGCTAATTCCACATATTTCATTGATTTTCTAATTTAAGCTGCAACTGTCTTTTCATTGAGTTTTCAGCTA
Source organism: Garcialebias charrua (assembly GCA_038048925.1). NCBI lineage: Eukaryota > Metazoa > Chordata > Actinopteri > Cyprinodontiformes > Rivulidae > Garcialebias > Garcialebias charrua. The sequence continues at coordinate 6,160 of JBBPBX010024480.1, forward strand.
TTTTTTGTGTGTGTGCAAATTTCTGCCTTTTTTTATTATTATTATTTTTAGGTAATTTCTAAATGTATGTACTCATTTCTGCTTATTTAGACCCAAATCAGCAAATGTGTTTTTTCTGCATTCTTTTGCTAATTTTGGCTTGTTCTTCCAATCCAGCTAAAATTCAGTGTTTTTTAATAGCCAATTTAATCAAATTTTCAGCAAGATCTTCAGCAATAAGCATTGACACTGCATTTTTGCAGGAAATGCAATTTCTCTATTTGAGATTCATTAAACCCCGTCCAACGTTTCTGATATACATAAGAACACAAACACTCTTCAGTGGCAGGCAATGATCATTTAGTCTCTAAACGGTAATAAACCCATGTTTGTGATCACTTTTTATTATTTTTAAATCTGGTTGCCTGCTGGTTGTGCACTGTGCACAATGTTCATGAGCTGCTAAACACCCCTCATGATGACGCAACTCTTTGTGTCAGAAACTCCAAACCAGAGACAAGAGATGAAAGCTGCAGAAATACACCTGAAGTAATTTCTTGTGGTTCAAGCGTTTGATCCCGATTGTTTGCTTCTGTGTGGCATCTGACTCACTTGTTCTCTGAATGACTAGTTGGGAACAAAAAGGTTTGAGATTTCTTAGCGCTTCCCTGCCCTCCAGGTAACAATTAATTATCACTAAATTTCTTAATTCCTAAAAATCTCCATGTTGAAACTTGAACGTTCCTTTGGAGGCTGCGTTCAGCTTAAACAGCAAACTTCAAGCGTTCTTCACCGGAAAATCATAAATCAGAAAAATAACAACTGAATTTATACGTTAAAGGGTTTATTTCTTCCTAATAAATAGCCAGCGAGTCGTCATTGATTTTAAACAGAATGTAAGGAAATAGCCTCTTGAGAATGTTGTGCAATTAATATCTTATCTGTTGTGGATGGTTATTCTATCATCCTGTTTGGACAAACATTAGCTCCTCTGTTAGTCTGAGCAAGACCAAATGGTATTACTGCCATCTTAAAACAACTAATATCTTAAAATATGATTTGTTTCATTCATAAACTCTTACATCGCCATCTGTGTTGCACTGCACAGCAATCTGGCAAACAAAATATGGTATTCATGCTCAAAGTGTCTCAGGTTGCATCATCATAATAATAATTATTATTATTAGGTCTCACAAACTGTAACAGTCTAAATAAACATGTAAAGCAAAATGTTCTGCATAAACTTTGAGAAGTTATTTAAAGAATACAGCAATCCATCCTGATGCATGCTCAATAATAGAGGTAGAAAAATCTAAAAAAAAAAGTTGTTTGGTCCTCTGGACATTCAAAAAAACAAAAACAAAAAAATTGTAGAAACGTTTCGTCTTTCGTCCGAAAGACTTCCTCAGTCTGAGTTGCTATATTCAGCTCAGTCTTATAAATAGCACCCTCTCACAGTGGATCAATCATTTTGCTGCTGACAAACGAAACCAGCTGCTCACATGATCAATGAGGACCATCAGCCTAACGATGGATTGTTAGCACCCTGATGGTTGTTTGTGTGGCAGGATGACCTGCGGTCATTAAATGAACCACACATGCGGAGATGTGATTGGTGGATCTGGGGCTACTTCCGGTATAAAAAGGGGTAGTCCTCATTAGTTGACACGTCATCCGTGCTGGCTGTGTCGCGCTAGCGTTGAGGTGCAGGGTCGCGATGATCCACTGTTCTCGCGACCATATGTATGAGTTTCCTGTTTCCCCCTCCTGTTGAGGTGGAACACGGTGAGTAGTGAAGCGCCAGTTTTTCTGTTCTTTTACACATTCAGATTTTAATTAATATTTATGTTTGGTAGCTGCTGCTGTTTGTCCTTGGTGTCCATCTGCCTGCTGTTTGTCCTCTGGTGTTCGTTTACCTGCTGTCCTGACTGGTTTCTATCCTCCATCTGAGTCGTCCATCAACTGGTCCTGTCGCCGTGTTGGTGCCCGCTGTCTGGACGGCGTGCGTTCTGCGTGCTGAGCTGAGCCGATCGATGCCCAGCTCGGACTAAACGAAACGTACAGGTGTCTGCTTGAGTGACGTCTCTGCTGGTACGACGGATCCTACCAGGGTGGACTCTGGGCCACTGCTGCTTGACTGATTGAGCATCTCTCAGGCGGTGACATTAACTCTGGTGTATGATTTTGTGTGTGAGATTGTCCTGTTGTGTGAGTATTGCACTTTTATTGCTGTTTGGAGTCATAATTGTCTTTTTAAAGTGTGCGTGCTTTTTAACTCTGTTTTTAAATCAAACAATTGTGCAATCTAATTGGTGCCAGTGTGTGAATCTGTCTCATGCCTCATCTGCAACGGGTCTATGTGCCTTAAGGGTAACTTTTAGTAAAGTTTTTAACCAAACTCATTTTTTTATTAAAAGTTATTTATTTATTTTTTAAACTAAAATTCCCTATTTTTATCAACACCCATCCGGCTACATTTGCTATTCACAGAGGGCTGAGTGATACTAGCAATAACAGCATTGTAAGAGGGAGACAGTTGAACCCAGAGGCCTCCACCCCTGTTTAATGATGGACGGTTTCTTTTCACAAAGATGGCCTCCTTTACTCCTCTCTCAAACCATCGTTCCTCTCTATCAAGGATGTGAACATCTTCATCCCTGAAAGAGTGACAGCTGGCCTGGAGATGAGTGTAGACAGAGTCCTGACCTGATGATGTTGATCTTCTGTGCTGGGCCATCCTTTTGGCCAGTGGCTGTTTAGTTTCCCCGACTGATCACAGCCCTCCTGACACTGAACAGCATACACAATATTACTCTGTTTGTGTCGGGGGACTGGATCTTTGGGATGAACCAGTCTTTGCCGTAATGTATTTTGGGGTTTAAAACCTGGGTCTCCCCCCTGCTGAACACAGCATCTCAGACTGAGGAAGTCTTTCGGACGAAAGATGAAACATTTCTATAATTTTTTAGCTTTGTTTTGTTTTTTGAATGTCCAGAGGACCAGACTTAGCTTTTTTAGAACAAACTAAAATGTTTACCTGAAACTTCATGAAACCTTTGAAGACATGGTAAAAACAATAATCATGTCTTTTTGACCATCAGGAAAATGACTATTTCTATTCGTAATGTATTTTGGGGTTTAAAAGCCACTGGGACATTGTGTTTAGAAAATAAACGTCTCAATGTCTCTGAAACTCCCGCAACATATGGAATGACCACTGGTCTGGGTCTGGGTTCCTTCTTTTCACCTGATGTCTGGCTGGAGTCCTGTTTGGGTTTCTTCTCTGCTTTCAGGAAGGTCCAGTCAAGCCCGAGATACACTCATGCGTCCTCAGGTACGCCACTCTACACGCGCATTTTGTGCGCATGTGTTTTGCTGATATGCTTCAGCATATGTCAGAAACTATACGCTCGCGTTCTCCTTGTTGTAATATGAGCAGCTGCACACGGAGGGGACTCAACTGAGCTCGCTGATTGGTTACTTGCTGACACGCCTACTGAAATGATTGACAGCCAGCTCATGTAGCGCCTTGAAGACCGCGGCGGTGTTCATGCGGTGTTTCTACTATATATGTTGTAAAAAGTTCTCTCAGAAATAAAAATAATAACAGGGAGTGCTTTTCCTGCAGCACACAGCCCACCAGGGATATTTAAAACATCGCCGCACCCAGGTAGGACCTGAATTCATTCATTTCAATCATCGAGTGAACGGAGGAAGAAGCGGTTACTTGACTTTAGGCAAAAAAACAAAAGAAAAGGCCCGATCAGCGATAAAGAAGGGGAATTTATTTCATTTGTGTAACATACAAAACAGTCCGGCGCCGGGGAAGTTTATGTTCAGACACCGCGCATCGCGTATGCGTAGTAAAAAAAAACTTTTGCGCGTACGTGCCCTGAGGGGCTACGCGGGGCTACGCTTTTGCCACAGCGTACGTACGCTGCGTATAGGCGTATCGTGAGGACGCTCGAGTGTATCTCGGGCTTTAGGATATCCACATTTCTCTAGAGCCTGTTTTGTGTGTGATTTCTCCTTCTGTCTGGCTCCTGAGTTAGTGGGGACGCTGTCTGCTCTGTGGTACAGAGTCCTGATGACTCCTAACTTGTGCTCCAGAGGGTGATGGGAGTCAAACTGTAAATACTGGTCTGTGTGGGTGGGTTTGCGGTACACCTCAGTTTGCAAATTTCCTCTATCAGAAACTGAGACCTCACAGTCCAAGAAAGCCAACCTGCCATTTTTTACATCTTCTCGTGTGAACTTGATATATTTATCCACAGAGTTGATGTGATCAGTGAAATGTTGGACTTCCTGAGATTTAATTTTAACCCAGGTGTCGTCAACATACCTGAACCAATGACTTGGTGGTCTCCCTGAAAAGGATGTCAAGGCTCTCTTTTCTACCTCCTCCATGTACAGGTTGGCAACAATAGGAGAAACTGGAGACCCCATAGCACACCCATGTTTCTGCCTATAATATTGCTCCCCATATGTGAAGTAGGTTGACTGCAGGCACAGTTTCAAGAGTTGACACAGTTGCTCTGTGGAAAGCGTGGTCCTGCTGCTCAGAGTGGTGTCTGATTTTAACCTTAAACAGACCACCTCTACTGCCTCATCAACAGGAATGCACGTAAAGAGTGATGTGACATCAAAAGAGACCATTGTTTCATCAGTCTCCATGATGACATCCCTCACCTTATCCACAAAGTCCATGGTGTTCTGTATGTGGTGTTCTGAGCTGCCAACTAAAGGGATGAGTACAGATGCCAGATATTTGGAAACATTGTAAGTGACCGAGTTAATCATGCTAACAATTGGTCTTAAAGGTACACCTTGTTTGTGGATTTTGGGTAAACCATACAGACTTGGCGTGGCCTCCCCTGGGTACAGTCTGTGGTACAGAATACTGTCAATAGCCTTGTCCTGCTTCAAAATTTTCAGGCAATCTATCAACTTCTTCTTGTAACCACTTCCTGGATCTCTTTTCAGCGGTTCATAAGTGGTTAAGTCACTAAGGAGTGACATAACTTTCTCATGATAGTCTTTCTGGTTCAAAATCACTGTGCACCTTCCTTTGTCTGCTGGGAGAATTATGATGTTTTTGTCTTTGCTAAGAGTGGTGAGTGCATCCCTCTCTTCTCTACTGATGTTGGAAGGTTGTGGTTTAACATTACTGAGACAGGCTGAAACTTTGACTCTGAGTTGTTCTGCTTCAAACTCTTTAATTTTGTTGTTACGGATGGCTGACTCAGCCATCCATCTGGGTTGACAGCTTTACCAGATTCATTTTTGGAGTCAACCTAATTCAAGATGGCTGCCACAGCCAATTGATATCAAGGTCTACAACTCATACATGATTATCTCAAATTTGGTCAGGAAGTAGCGGAGGCTGATCCCAGACACACATTTGTAATGCTAACAGATTTTGCAAGAAAAATCAAAAGGGGTTGCCAGATTTAGCGTTGCCTTCTTAAGGATCAATGCACCACCACAGCCAGCCGTCAATAATTGCACAGGGAGAGCATGTAAAGGTTTTGAGTGAGAGGGGAACAGTGGCTGCATCATCTTCAGATTTATAAAATAAATTGTGCCGACAGCTCCGTCTGCCTTCCTGCTCCTGTGGGAGGGCTGCGTCACCGAGACCCTGGCCTCTTCCCTTTCCTCGGGCACCCTGGACGCCCACTCCCGAGGATGTGACCAAACAGAAGCAGAGCGAGTAGGAGCAAGGAAGAAAGATGGATGTAGAGAGGAAAAGAAGGGATTGTGTGCAACGGGAGGAAAAAGGGGGCGCAAGCTGAACGCAGCGGCCCAT
>JBBPBX010024480.1:12194-23448 GCA_038048925.1 Garcialebias charrua
TCTCCGCTCAAAACTTTCTTCAGCTGCTCCACTTTGATCGCTTCTTCACCCCCCAACCCCCCCTTCCTCCTCCTCCTCCTCCTCTTCCAACTTCGGCTTGAACTCTCCTGGCTCATCTGTGTTTTCCTGGGTCTCAGATTTCAGCAGCTCACCTTAATGAACAAATCAGAGACACTAAAAGGAAAAATGTTCAGGGATACGTCGGGTCATCAATTTTACGCTGAAGCATAAATAACTATTCTTATTCTGCACTCGGATTCAAAACAATTTATCAAGTTTAAAGGGTCAAATAAAGAACATCTGAGGATGTCCATTTTTAAACGTTTTAATTTTTTTATGAACAAGCTGCATGTTGGAATAAATAAAAAAATGTGAAGAGGCGATAAAATGCAACACTTTCATCATCCATGGTTGAGAGATTTATTTTCCATTCATACAAATAAATGCACTAATTCACTCAGTTCTCACATCAGGTACAAAAAGTGTTTAAATTTCTAAAAAACGGACAAAATACTGACAAAAAAACCAACATGTTTTAAATATAATCCATTACTGAAACACCTCGGGGAATAAATGGACACCTGTGGCACAATGAAAACGACTCATTCTGAAGGTCTGGAGTCCACGTGAGGGCACCGGGGCTGAAATGACATCTGATTTAAAAAACAACAACACATTAAGCATTAATGGCAACAAGAATCGGAGTTGGACTGGAGGGGCAGGGGTCTGCGATAAACCGCAGACAGGGCGGGGTCTCCAGACAGTTGGGAGGCATTAGGCTGTCGGACAGGGACTTGTCACATGCAGCTGTTGCTGCGGCTGATTGATAGTTTGTATTCCACCCTGATGGGAAGCTGCAGTCACCAGCCTGTGTTCAGAGGTTGTGTAGTTGTGTCAAATGTACAAAAAAAAGGAACAAAAACACACCTGACATTTACCCAGCGCTACAAAGACACATGTAAATATCCACACGTTGTGGCTACATCCAGCTCGATCATCTTTTTGTTTTGATTTGAAAAAAACCAAAAAAAAAACCCATAAGTTTGACATACGGACGAAAGACATAAAAAGCCGAGTGCTGTTTTACAAGGTTAACATACAAAGCTATAAAATAGACCCCAAGTTGCACATTTATAAAACGTTTCACACTTGTTCCCACTCCGTCCAAACAAATGCACTTTGTGCTCAGTGTGTCGTCGTGCGGCTGCACAGGAGGCGACGCATCAATATCCTTGTTTGCATCTACACAATACTCGGACTACACTATTCAGATTAGATATTCAGACGCGGCGAGACGGAACTGCTGTACATAACACAGGGCTCTGGACTACGACCTCCGATTACACAGCGACCTTTGTTGTTACCGAGTCAAAGGGAGAGGCACGCTTTACAGCCCAACAGAACTTCGGACAGGAAAGAACATCAGTCGTGCTCAATCCAACATCCTGCAAAGTGATTAGTGGAGATGCTAAACGTATCGTCAGACAATCTGGGCTCCACAAGGTTATTGTGTGAATATCAAAGTGTTTTGATGTTTGTCAATGATTAGAGAATCACTAAACGTCCTAAATGACTTCGATTGCTTCACAATTGTACAAACAGTGCCGTTGTTGGTGACGTTGGGTGGTTTTCTGGGCGTTGGGGGCGTGTTGAACGGTGGCTCTCCTCGGTCAGTCCGTGGTGGTTGACTCGTGAAGACTTTTCCAATTTGCAAACCGAAAACGCAGTGAGGGGAGGACGACAGATACACCTCAAAGAGTGGCCAGCGTTGGTCTTATGTTTGTGTGTTTGCATCTCTGCTGTGGTGTGTGTGTGTGTGTGTGGGCACTAGGGTTGTTCACTGCTAATGTGTGTTAGCATCATATCTTTGTAGGCTCTGTTTCTTTTTCCTCCAGCAGGCTAATGAACTGGCCGAAGCTCTCCTTCACCGCCTCTATGTTGTCGACGGTGCTGCCCTCCAGGATCCAACGTTTTCCTCGGGCCAGAGGCTCCAGCTCAAAGTACTTCTTAATCTGCAGATAAAAACACAACGAGGGTCATTCAAATCACAAAACGGCATCTAAACCATCAGAAACTACCTTACTTTCTACCTTTAAATAGTATAAGCAGATTTATTAAGATAAAATCTAAGGATTTTTTAAAAACTTGATCCAAGCAATCCAAAATGCTGCAGCTCGGTTATTAACAGGAACTCATAGGTTTGAGCATATTTCACCAGTTTTGTCCTCCCTTCACTGACTCCCTGTGCGTGTCAGAATTGATAAAAAAATTATCTGTGCACTAACGGCCTTGCACCTGCGTACCTCTCTGACCTACTTCAACCGTATGTTCCTTCTCAGGCGCTGAGATCATCTGACCAGCTGCTTTTGGTTGTACCAACAGGCTGAAGCTCAGAGATCGATCGGCTTTTTCAAGTCCCTAAACTTTGGACCAATCTGCCCATAAACATCCGACATGACACTTCACTCCCTGCTTTTAAATCTCTCCTGAAGACACAACTTTATTCACTGACATTTAACACAGCCTGATAGGGGTGCAGAAAAAAAAAATCAATTTTTTAAAATAATCTAGATTCTTAGTCCTGGCGATTCAGAATAGATTCTAAAAGCCCCAAAATCGATTTTTATTTTTTAACATTAAAACCCAAAAGATAAAGAAAATAAAACCATATCTCATAGTATATGAAAGAATACATAAAATGAAAGGTGGCAGAAAGAAGAAGAAATCTTATTTTATCTGCCCCTTTTTTCAAAAACAAAACAAGTTCAAACAATCAATTCAAACAATAATCTTCTATAAGTAACAGAGCAAAAAGCTAACCTAATACTGGTTATTTAAGTTACAGAATTTAATGCATTCCTGTATTATTTGTTCCTATTTTTGGTATAAATATCAAACGATGCAAAAAATTTGATACAATAAGGAACCTAAAATTATTGTTTTAAATAAATGTTCTATTTGTTTACATTGTTGTTTAATGTTTTCAGTTTAAAATTATTGTTTTAAATAAATGTTCCATTTGTTTACATTGTTGTTTATTCTTTTCAGCTTGTCAGTTACAAAACTGAAACTAAATTTATGACCATTTTAATAGAAAAATCGTTTCTGAATCGAAAAATCGATTTTGAATCGAATCGTGACACCAAAAATCGGAATCAAATCGATTCTCCAGACACTGAGAGATTTGCACCCCTACAGTCTGATCTGATTTATTATCCCATCACTTCTCATTGTGTTTTTATGTTTTCAATTTTGATGCTTTGAATTATATCTTTTTATTTTTATTTGATGCTGTGATTTTATTGTTAAGCACTTTGGTAACAGTTTGTTTAAAATGTGCTCTATAACTAAATTTGACTCGACTTTATTTAAAAAGAAAAAAACAACTGCGTCACCACAACAAGTCATTTAAATAGCCTCCACAAACATTTCCCCAGGTGATTTCTTCTTCTTCGTAGATTTTACCCTGTGATTCAGCAACGTATACAGCTCGTAAGACTTTAAGACGTGTTTAGATCAGCGTCACCTCATTATAGCCAATTAGGAGGAAAAAAAAATCAGCTTTAATGTTTCGGCTTTATCTTGAAGCAAATCCATTTTATTGTACTTTCTACACTTGTTGGTTGTTTCATTTTTGGTGAGAAAGTCACAAATTTAAATTTCAAAACTGTCTTTCTGCTGTAAAGCAAATTTTAGACCGTAATCTTTGAACATAAGGACTAATTTAATGACAGTTTAATCAAAAGTCAAAAAGTCAAAGTCAACTTTATTGTCAAAATTGCAATATGTACAGGACATACACAAGATTGAAATTACATTTCTCTCTGTCCCTCGGTGCAACAGAGAGTCAGAGTCAGAGTCAGAGAGAATTTATTGTCATTTGCACCGCATGTAGTACATGTGTTGAAAACGAGATTATGTACACAGGGTCCCAGTTACATCCAACAACAAATGCAAGAGAAATACAATAATAACATCTAGGATTAACTAAGAGAGACATCACATCAGCTAGTAATACACTAAGCCCTAATGTAGTAGAAAAACATCATTATAAACAGCAGCACGAACATGAGCAGATGGTCACAGATGAACGCAGCAACAAGAAACAGATCAGTACAGTATCAGTATGATGTGACATTTTGCAGTGTTTATTCTTATTATTTATTTATTCATGAGTCTGACAGCCTCAGGGTAGAAGCTGTTTCTCAGTCTAGTGGTTCTACATTTGATGCTCCTCAACCTCCGTCCCGAGGGGAGTGGTGCAAAGAGTGAGTGTGCTGGGTGAGTGAGGTCTTTCATGATGCAGGTGGCTCTTTTTCTGCATCTGGAGGTGTAAATGTCTGTGATGGTGGGGAGACTGACTCCCACAGACTTCTGTGCAGCCTTCACCACTCTCTGCAGAGCTTTTCTCTCTGCAACTGTGCAGCCTCCATGCCACACATTGATACTGGAGCACAGGACGCTCTCCACTGCACACCTGTAGAACGAGGTGAGGACTGGGCTTCTCAGACCGGCTCGTCTCAGCCGTCTGAGGAAGTAGAGTCTCTGATGACCTTTCTTGATCAGGCTGGTGGTGTTAGTAACAGTAAACATTTAAACACTAAAACACTGAAACATTTAATAAACATAAGCATAAAATGAAATAATAAAAGTGTAATACTGTCCTGAGTTTTTGCATAGTAGTTTTTGCATAGTAGTAGTATGAAAGTATGAAAAGTTACACCAACACTAAAACACTAAACATTTAATAAACATAAGCATAAAATGAAATAATAAAAGTGTAATACTGTCCTGAGTTTTTTGCATAGTAGTATAAAAGTGTAAAAAGTATATCTATAAAATAAAATGAAAGTTCTGGCATTGACATTTGTAATAGAGTGACAAAGCAGCATATGAAGTTTATGTACACAGTATATGTATGAGGTAGTTGATATTGGTATAGAGGTAAAGTGGCATATGCAATAAGGCTAGTAAAAAATATATATATATCAGCAGTAGTGTAGATATAAAAAGTAGTGTAAATGTAAACAGTAGTAATAAATGTAAACAGTAGTAATGAATGTAAACAGTAGTAATAAATGTAAACAGTGAATGTAAACAGTAGTATGACTATAGGCAGTAATGTAATACAAACATTAGTGCAAATATAAGAAGTAGTGCAAACTGAATGAGCACATGACCGTGAGTTGAGTGAATAACCCGTTTTGATGACACAGAGTCCAGTGTTAAAGTCTTTGTGTTGTGTGGTAATGTGTGAAAGTTTTTAGTGTTAATGCAGTACAAGTGGGAGGGAGGGCAGAGCAGGTAGAGAGTTAAGCATCCTGACTGCCTGATGAACAGAGCTGTCATTTAGTCTGCTGGTTCGAGCCTGGAGACTCCTCAGTCTCCTCCCTGAAGGCAACAGGCTGAAGCAGCTGTGTAGTGGGTGTGTGGGATCACCTGCCATGCAGAGGGCTTTCCGAGTGAGGCGGTTGCTGTGTAAGTCCTGTAGTGAGGGGAAGGAGGTGCCGACAATCTTCTCAGCTGCTCTCACGATGCGCTGGAGGCTCTTGCGGCAGGATGCAGTACATGCACCAAACCACACCGTGATGCAGCTGGTCAGGACACTTTCTATGGCACCCCTGTAGAAGGTGCACATGATGGGGGTTGGAGCTCCAGCCCTTTTCAGCTTGCGGAGAAAGTAGAGGCGCTGGTGAGCCTTCTTGGCCAGTGATGCAGTGTTCCTGCTCCAGGACAGGTCCTCTGAGACGTGCACTCCCAGGAACTTGGTGCTGTCCACTCTCTCCACTGTGGTGCTGTTGATGGTCAGAGGGGCATGTTGGGCATCCCTCTTCCTGAAGTCCACAACAATCTCCTTTGTCTTCTCCACGTTGAGAGTGAGATTGTTGTGTCCGCACCACAAGGCCAGGCGGCTCACCTCGTTCCTGTAGTCCGTCTCATCGTTGTTGCTGATGAGACCCACCACTGTTGTGTCGTCCGCAAACTTGATGAAGTGGTTGGAGCTGTATGATGGTGTGCAGTCGTGTGTTAGCAGGGTGAATAGAAGGGGGCTCAGCACACATCCTTGTGGGGCTCCTGTATTCAATGTGATGGTGCTGGATGTGTTATTCCCGACCCGTACTGCCTGTGGTCTCCCGGTCAGGAAGTCTAGCAGCCAGTTACACATTGAGGTGTTCAGCCCCAGACTGTCCAGTTTAAGGATGAGCTGTTGGGGGATGATGGTGTTGAATGCCGAGTTGAAGTCGATGAACAGCATTCTGACAAAGGAGTCTTTCGTGTCCAGATGTGTGATTTAAGATGTGTGTGTTAATGGTGAAAAGAACAGATTTGTTCAAAAAATGTGTATTTCTTGACTCAAAGTACAAAAGGATTATATTAAACTGAGTAATGCAGTTAAAACAATTAAAGCGCTTCACATAGTCTTTCTTGATTCAGACTGCCAGTTTAATGTAGTCAGTCTGATCAGAACATTCTGTCCATGTTTCAGGACGGCTCTCATGCTTGCTACACTGGGATGTCACACTGACTGCGTTTACATCCTCCTGGAGAAAAAAGCAAATGTGGATGCTGCAGACAAACAAGGTTTTACTGCCCTGCACAGAGCTGTGAGTGTGTGCATGTCACACTTTGGTTTTTAGATTATTTACCTAACATTATCCAAAAGTTGTTTGTTTCCTTGAAATAAAAGCTTTACCTTTTGTCTTTCAGGCGATGTTGGGCACCGAGGACTGCCTGTCTGCTCTGTTGGAGCATGACGCCTCTGTCCTCTGTAGAGACTCTCAGGGAAAGACGGCGCTTCACCTCGCAGCATCCTGCGGTCACACTAAGCTGCTCCACACTTTACTAAAGGCTGCTAAGAAAGCCGACCCTCTGGACTCCTTGTTGGACTTCAGAGGCTTCACCCCCACACACTGGGCTGCATACCATGGTGACAATTCATTCTCATTTCTCTAACAAAACCAGTTGGTTTCAGTGTGAACAGAGGGGAAAACAAATATGTAGGAATGTACCTTATTAAGGCAGGAGTGAAATACTGTAAAATCATTTTTCTGTTTGTTGGATTCTTCAGGGCATGAAGGATGTTTACGTGTTTTACTTGAAAACAAACTCTTTAGCAACCGAGAAGGAAATCTTTTCACGCCACTGCACTGTGCTTTGTGAGTATAAGACTGCTAAGAATACGGTAACCTAAACTCCACATGTTCGCACATGTTTATTAGTCAAAGTCAACTTTATTGTCAGATCTGCAATATGTACTGTACAGGACATACACAGGACCGAAATTGCGTTTCTCTCAGTCCCTCGGTGCAACAGTAAACATCTAAACATTGAAACACTGAAACATATAATAATAGACATAAGCATAAAATAGTAAAACTAACACTGTCCTGAGTTTTTGCATAGTGGTATAAGAGTATGAAAATTTACACCAACTCTAAAACTAAAACTAAAACATTAAACATTTAATGAACATAATACTGTCCTGAGTTTTTGCATACTAGTATAAAAAAAGAGTATAAAAAGTATAACTAAAATAAACTAAAGGTTTCTAGCATTGACATTTGCAAAGTGGCAAAGCAGCGTATGAGTTAATGTGCACAGTATATGTATGAGGTAGTAGTTGATGTTGTTATAGAGGCAAAAAGTGGCATATGCAGTAAGGCACATTGGGCATCCCTGAATAAGACCGTTCAGAGCACACTGTATATGTATCAGCAGTGGTGTAGATATTAGAGTAGTGTACTGTAAATGTAAACAGTAGTAATTAAATGTAAGCAGTAGTAATAAAAGTAAACAGTATTAATAAATGTAAACAGAGAATGTAAACAGTATTATGACTATAGGCAGTGATGTAATACAAACATTAGTGCAAGTATGAGAAGTAGTGCAAACTGTATGAGCACATGACCGAGAGTTTAGTGAATAACCCGTTTGATGACACAGAGTCCAGTGTTAAAATCTTTGTGTTGTGTGGTAATGTGTGAGAAAGTTTTAGTGTTAAGGCAGTTCAAATGGGAGGGGGGGCAGAGCAGGCAGAGTGTTTAGCATCCTGACTGCCTGATGAACAGAGCTGTCTCTCAGTCTGCTGGTTCGAGCCTGGAGACTCCTCAGTCTCCTCCCTGATGGCAGCAGTCTAAAGCGGCTGTGTAGTGGGTGTGTGGGATCACCTGCCATGCAGTGGGCTTTCCGAGTGATGGATTAGACACCCATTAGAGAGTCTTTATTGTCATTTGCACCGCATGTGGTACATGTGATGAAACGAGATTATGTACACAGGGTCCCAGTTACATCCAACAATAAAATGTAAAAGAAGAACAGTAATAACATCTAGATATAACTAAGAAAAACATCAACTAGAAATACACTAAGCCCTAATGTAATAGAAAAACATCATTACAAACAGCAGCACGAACACGAGTCTGTATGAGCAGATGGTCACAGATGAACACAGCAACAAGAAAACAGATCAGCATCAGCATGATGTGATATTTCGCAGTGATTATTAAAGTTATTTATGAACTTTTCAACATGTCTTTGCTTCAAATGCAGAATCAGTGGACATGATGCTGCTGCTGAGCTTCTAGTGAAGACCATTGGTCCTCAGCTTGTCCACGTTAAAGATGTCAAAGGAAGGTGGGTAAATGTATATTTTGATAATTACAGTGATTCCTCATTTATTGCAGGGGTTGCTCTCCTGAAACCCCTGAAATAGGAGAAAATCTGCAAAGTAGTGGCGTTATAGTTATTTTACTATATACATATATGTGTAGCACTTTGAGATTTTCAGTAATGAAAAGTGCGTTATAAATTGAATTAATTATTATTATTATTATAATTACTGTATACAGTATATATAAAGGCTTTATAAACCCTTTCCACACACCTAAGAACCTTTCCCTGTAATGACTTTAGCGGAGGACCCAAAAAATTCAACTAGACACAGAGCGTGTTCAATAAGCTTTATTTTGAAAAGACTGGTGGAAGTCAGCACGCGTCTGTGGAAACGCGCTGCAACGGTTCACAAGGCGAAACAGGAAAGTCACAGAAACTTGGTCAGGATGAGGGGATCAGTCAGGAAGGAGCATGAGATAATCGCTGGATATTTACTTGCTTTCCATAATTCGGCGCCGGATAGAGAGCAGGGGAGCGCTTGAATGCTATGGCTACCAGGTGAGAGGAATGATGCTGATCACAGTGGAGCAGGTGGGCGAGGTGAACAGACAGGCGGGAATCATGACAGTCCCACTCGCTTATAAATACAGTACAGTACTTCATATGCTCTTAAACACTTTGGCGATAGCGATGAAGATGATGACGATGATATGGATGCAGTACTGGACAGCATGTACAGTACACACAATATAAAAAATCAGGTTTAAAAACTGTGCTACAGTAAAGCTGCAAGAAGTGAACTTCGATATAGTGGACAACTGTAATTTGCTTCATGCAACACTGCCAGTTTGATTTAAAGATGTCAGATTTAAATTTATTCCCACAGGATGTAAATTTCAAAATAAAAGCATACTGAAACGCAAGCGGGGTAAAACTCTTGTATTTCACTGTGCAGGAAGCCACTGCATGCAGCTGCTTATTCAGGGAGTGTTGCTGGGCTCCAGCTGGTTCTGACCCGGGGAGCAGAGCTCAATGCCGTGGATCATTTTGGTCGTTCTGCTCTCATGGTTGCTGCAGACTGTGGACAGAACACAGCGATTGGTATGTGACCAACATTTTTTCTTAAGCCAGTCTGTTATATTTCTTCTCTGTTCACTACAACTTAAAACACATCAGAAAAATTTTACTCAGTTTGAAGAGAAAAAAAAGTTTTTTCCCACAACTCTTCCTTTTTCAACTTGTTGTATTACACATCACTGTGCTGCACTGATAGAACGTCACCCAACACAAAAAGCACCTGATAGATGTTTGAAAATGTAACCTGGTTACCGTTGCTTATTTTCTTTATTGCAGAGTTCTTGCTGCACAAGATGAAACCAGACCTGACCCTGATGGATATTAACAATAACACAGCACTTCACTTAGCCTGCAGCAAGGTCTCTCAAACACACATGCACACACATCATTGCACTGCATGTTTGGAGTGGCACATAAATTTTTGCACAAGTGTTTCCAGGAGAGAGAGTTTTAACATCTTTTAAATAAACCTAAAATCTTCATATGAATTTTTCTGTGTAAAATGCACAAATTCAGAGGTTTGTCTGTGTTCTACAAGTAGAAATGTTTTGTTGTGTGCTTCGTAGTTTGTTAGATTTGTTTGGGAATTGTTTGAACAACCTTGTTCGAGCTCATAAACAACACGCTTTACTCTGCAGGGTCACGAGATGTGTGCTCTGTTGATCCTAACAGAGATCACAGATTCCTCCCTCATCAATGCAAGGAATAATTCTCTTCAGATGTGAGTTGTTTTTTAATTGTTGCATGCTTTTTTTGTTTGTTTTTGTTTTGAGAAGCAAGACTTTTTAGTAATCTTATAGCTTGGGTCTTTGGGCACTTTTTAGCAGCAGCCTATTACTAAGACACAGTTGCAATTTTTTGACTAAATTATTAAAAAATAGCAATGATAACACAGTTTGATGCAGACATGTTTTTGTTTTTACTTTTCTGCATCGCCTTAAAACCTAGCTGTTTTTTGTTATATTTTAAATACCATTTTATTTTCACTTGTTATTCTCAATTTGTATGCATCCTTCGTGATTGTCTACTGTTGTCATCACTCTTTGTTAAAATCAAGTCTCTCTTGTAAATGAGTCCCCGAGGCTCAATGGGATTAACCTGTGTAAATAAAGGTTGAATGAATGAATGAAAACACAGTTTGATACATAAAACAGTATTGCAGCTTCAACAATGTGTTTTACAAAGAGCTGAAAACCGTGTCTGCAAATGATTAACTGAAAAATGAGACATCTCCAGTCCTGTTTCAGATTGATGTTTTTTTTTTTTTAATAGTCCTAAACAACTTCTTTTTGTCCTTCATTTGTTCACTTTCCTCTTTTCTTTTTTGTAAACAGTGTACAATATGCTATTATGGCCATGTGCAAGCACTAGTCTGAAAACGTGTGAAAAAGTAGTTCAAGTCCAAAGAAGACATTTGAAATATGATAAACAGTCTGGCTGCTTGGAAGTACAGTAATCTCTTGTTTATCGCAGGGGATCCGTACCCTGAAGACCCACGTTAAGTGAAAAACCGCAAAATAGGAATATTAGTACCAGTAGTAAGTACGGTAGTAGTTTATTTTAG